>JAPPVO010000031.1:99378485-99685985 GCA_030407325.1 Camellia japonica
ATATTTTGTAAAAGCCAATTATAGTTCGACACGTGGCAAAGCAAGGATAGTATGGGAGACTCCTCAAGTCTTCGATCTTGATCGTACACGTGGCAGTGAAAATTGGTTCTCACGTGATCTGGTAGCACAGGATCAATAAAGAGATACAAGATGACGTGGCTTCAACGGTTGCTCATATTCAAATTCAAATACAAGAGGGAAGTTCAACTGCAAAGAAAGGCGTAGTGGAACTACTTCTAAGGCAGCATGATCAGCAATCATGGAGGAGCGGTTCGACAGTTTGAAGTGCAGTTCGATGGTCATCCTTGAGGAGTATAAATAGCAAGGAGGTCCCCAGAAAAAAACCCCCAGACTCAGATCATACAAACCAGTCTTACTTTACATATTTTCTTTCCCAGTTTTACATTTCATCTTTTTACATTTCTGCACTTTAAATACCCGTTCTTTACATTCTTGCACTTTAAATACCTGCACTGCACTTCGATTCATAGGAGTAGTTTCAAGTAGATCCAAGTAGACTGTTGCTGTAAACCTCTTCGAGGCTGAGTTTGGACCATTGTAAATGTTCATGTTAATGAAATACTTCGATTGTTCCTCATATTAACTGTTATTTCTCTTAATTTCTCCTAAGTCAAGCCACCAGTAAAAGTCCTCTTCATTGAGGCTGAAAGAACTAAAACACAATCGTCTGATAATTGGTTGGCAATTATAATTTCTGTAAGGACTGATTGATCCTTGCTGGCACGCTCGCATTTACAAAAATACCCTTCGAAAAGCCAAAAAGCCAACATATATTTTTGGCACGCCCAGTGGGACTTGTTAAAATGGCTAGACGAAGACGACAAGGAGAAAATGAACGCTTGGAAGAAGGCGTAGAAGGAGAGGTAGAAATACCTAATCCAGAGGATAATGTGGTAACACATCCTGTGGAAACTCCCATATTATCCGAACCTATGGTCGAACAGACCAGTACTTCGGGACAAGAACCACATGTTCATAATATTGGACGAAACCAAGGAATTGGACCATCCACTGTTCCATCTATTCAGCCAACCAATCCATGGGATGGCTTAGTAGATGCCATGGGACAACAATTGATGAACACAATGGAAAGGTGGGCAACATCCTTTTTGGATCGAATGAATAACCACCAACCAACAAACACAAGACATACAGAGGAAGTTTTAAATGTCCCTCAGCAAAGATTGGCTAGAGATAAACAGCCTATGCAATTTAATGGACATTCTAATGGTCAAACTAGTAACCAGAACTATGAAAGACCATCACCTCAGTCTTGGTATGAACCCATTTCGAGGCCTATAGCAGGCCAAAATGCCTCAGTACTTAACAATGAAGCCACACAAGTTGGTGGATCTGGCCAAGTACAGGAAGCTGGTGTAAGAATGGTTACAAATCCCATGTTCGAAGCCATACCTGGCACTAGGGGGTATAATAATCCCTTATTCGAATTTATACCCGGGGGGTTGGAAGGTTTTCCACAAATGGAAGGGACACAACACCTGTTCCAGCACCTTTCGCAGGCCCTTTCGCAGGACAGGCTCAAAGGGGTTACCCACACCCCCAACAGCAACCTGCACCACAGGGGCAACCAGTCCCAAAATTACCACCTTATGGACCAAGAGGACCACAAGCACAAGGTTGTCCACCAAATCCTGTGTTTGTCCCTCCAGTAGTGGTTCAGCAGGCACAAAATATGGTCCCTAGGGACCAAATTGCTGATATTGTTAGGGAGATGTGTGGACCGATGGCTCGGGGGGTCCAGACTCCTGTATACAGAAAACCATACCCAGAATGGGTGGATAGGGTACATGAATACCCAAGAGGTTCAGAATACCAGATTTTACCCTCTTCTATGGAACTGGAAATCAGTCAACAGTAGAGCATATTGCTAGATTTGCTGCTCAATGCGGTGAATTCACTAATCATGACTATATGAAACTGAGATTGTTTCCAAATTCTCTAACTGGGGGAGCATTTGTATGGTACATCAACCTTACACCTGGCTCCATTCAAACTTGGCAACAAATGGAAGAGGCATTTCATGCCCAATTCTTCCAATCGGAGCCAGAGGTTTCCATGGCAGACTTGGCAAGATTGAGTCAAAGGCCTGAAGAAAAGGCTACTCAGTTTTATTGCCAGATTTAAAAGGGCTCGAAATAAATGTAGAGTCATCCTACCAGAGCCAGAATTCGTAAGATTGGCTCAAAACGGTTTAGAGTTCAGGCTTCGAAAGAAGTTTGATTCAACTGAATTCAGGGATTTGGTCGAACTAACCTATAAGGTGTCTCGATATGAAGCATTACTAGAGGAGGAACAAGATCGAAATAATGCCTCGTACAAGACATATTATAGAGATCCAAATTATGAGATCGATGCAGCAGAGATTGTGGGCAAAGAACCTGTAATCTGTGAAGCATTAATTCATAAGGATACAACCATCGACCAGCAGTTTAAAAAGAAAGACTTTCACAGAAAGTACTCTTTCGACGACCTAACAAAAGCAGATGACATTTTTGATCATTTGCTTGCAGCCAATTTCCTTAAGTTACCAAAAGGAGTAAAACTGAACTCATCTCCAGATGAACTTAAAGGAAAAGTATACTGTAAATGGCATAACTCTTGGTCTCACTCGACTAAAAACTGCATTGTTTTTCGAGACAGGATCCAAGAGCAAATTCGGAAAGGAAGTTTGAAGTTCCCAGCCAAAACAGAAAAGGCCATGGGGATTGACAGTAACCCGTTTCCAGAAGTTGGAGAAAGCGCAGCTAATGTGGTTGTACCAAACTTTCAGAATTTATCTCTGCAGGAATTGGAAGAGGTCAATGTGCAAATGCATATTGCCAACCAGACAACTGCCAAGAAGGATACTAGAAACCCACCAGTTATTGGACAAGGTTTCTCACATCAGAAAGAACACTCTGATGAAGAAGCACTGGATGACGATTCCTTGGAAGCAGCTGTAATGCAGAGGATGTGTCCCAGATGCAGACTGAGCTACAAATGGTTGAAGGGGCTTCCAATTGATGGGAAGCAATACTATAGGGATGTTCAGAGACGTCCTAAGTCAACCAATGCTTACAACAAAAGGCCGTATCCGGCTAGTGATAGGCAGCGACCATTAGTGGTTGAGCCTGCAGTAGACAGAATGCGTGATAAAGGCAAGAGGCCCTTGTATGAGTCTAGGCCACCTAACTACTACAGAATGGAGAGCAGCCATTCTGAAAGAAGATTGGAGAGGAGTTCAGGTTATGGGACTAAAGCCAGAGATTGGCCCCCTAGACCAACCTCACGAAGAGCAGAAAGTGGCCACCTCCATCGAAGGCCAGAATCAGGCTCGAAACATGAGACCAGATTCAAGCACTTACCTTCACAGCTAGCTTCGAAAATGGCTTCGAAGGTTGAAAAAAGCAGTTCAACATCTGAGTCAGCAAGCTCGTGGGTACCTGGGGTCCCAGATTGGTTTGTAATGCAGAACAAGCCTAGGGAGGTGCCTGCCCAAAGGGATGTTGGAAACCAAGGCAGGATGGTCAAGCCTCCTTTAGTGGCTCCGAACAACTGGGTATTGCTGAAACATCCAAAGACAAAGGAACCGGATATGGTTCCAGTCATTTCCAGATCACAAAGGAGGAAGATTCAGCGCAGGTACACCCAGTACCAGCAAGATTTGAAGGAAAGTGGAGAGAGTTCTTCACTGGTTAAGACAGAAGGAAAGAAGACTGCGGAGTCAGACCATACTCCAAAACCGACTCTACAAAGCAAAGTGGTTTGTAGCAGAGAACAGTTGGCCCAGGTTCATTCTGAACTAAAGGCCAGAGAGAAGTCTAGTTTGGCAGGGTTGGAGAAGGCTCTGATGGAAAGTGACAGCGAAACAGAAGAAGAGATTGGCATGAGCCAAAAGAAGGAAATGGCAGAAGAAGAAATGTTCGAAGCCTTCATGGCTGAACAAACATTTCTGACTGAAGAACCAGTTGAGAAAGATCCTTCGAAGGGATCAGTTATCAATGAAGTGCCAGAGTGCAGCATGGAGGATGCTGCTGAAGACACCAAGCAAGGTAGCCAAGAGGGGAAGAAGGTACAGCCAGCCATCCAATTTGGCTCATTTCCCCCAGTATCAGTCAATATGGTACACATACTGCCTCATGAGTTCCAGGCTGGAGATGAGGACCAAAGTGACCAAGACATGGATCCTATTCCTGTCTCTAGTGAAGAGTCACAAGTGAGTATGGTACAGGATGGTCCTGGAATGGCTACCCCGATGGAAACTGAATGTGAGAGCGAGGAAGAGGTGAGCATCAACCTCTCATATCCTTTTGAATATCCCTCGAATTCCATGACACAACATGTCAAGCCTTTGTACATCAAGGCTTTCTTCGATGGGATACAACTGAACCGAGTCCTGATAGACAATGGGGCAGCAGTGAACTTATTACCGAAATCTTCTTTGAAGAAACTAGGGAAAAAGAATCCCAGGTTGATCCCAACCAGCACAACCATCGCTGGCTTTGCTGGAGATAAACAGATGGCTCAAGGGATTCTACCCATTAACTTGAGTGTGGGAACCAGGGACTGCATGACAGCATTCTTCGTAATCGACAGCAATGCTAAATATAATGCTTTACTTGGGAGAGATTGGATCCACACTAACAAATGTGTGCCTTCCTCTTTGCATCAGAAGATCATGATGGCTTTGGGCAATGGAGAGACAGAGGAGATTGATGCAGATCCTCAACCCTTCATAGCCTGTGCAGACTTTGCAGAGGCCAAGCTGTATATTGAGGGAGTGACACCACTCAGTATACTGAGGAAAGCTGATGGCTCAGCCGAAGTGACGGCTGATGAGGAAGTGACACACCTGAAGCACTTAGTCCAAGAGAGTGCTGATGAAGAGGTTGTCGTTAAAGATGACAATGATGCCTGGTTGTAGGCAAAGAGATGAAGAACAAGAAGCCAAGTCTTTGGCTCTGATTAAATTTTCAACATTGGACGTAAAAGCAATAGTCCAGAAAGTACAGAAGCAAGAGAGAAAAGCCATGATAATTGGCTGTGAACAAGAGCAGCAACAGGTCAGAATTTTGACCCTTGGGAAATACTGTGCATTGGACATTGAAACAAAAGTCCAGGAGATACAGGAAGAAGATGCCTTGTGGACAGATTTTGTCTATGAGGAAGAGGGCAGAGATGTCGAATTAAAGAACCTAGGAGCAGAACAAGGTAAGAAGGTTGCTTCGAAGGTTGAAGAAACCAAAGAAGAAGCTTCAATGAGTTCTCAGACACAAGACCCCTTAGAAGAAGTGAATTTAGGGGAAGGTTCTGTGCAGCAGCCCACCTATATAAGTGCTTGTTTGAATGCTCTGGACAGAGACCAGTTGTTGGTTGTTCTAAAGAAATACAAAGATTGCTTTGCATGGTCTTACAATGAACTACCAGGATTGGATAGGTCATTAGTGGAACATAGGCTCCCTATGAAGCCTAATTTCAAGCCATACAAGCAGAAACCAAGAAGAATGAGTCCAGAAGTAATTCAGAAAGTCAAGGAAGAAATTCTTAGACTACTCAAGGCAGGCTTTATTAGGACAGCCAGGTATGTTGAATGGCTATCTAATATTGTGCCTGTAGTCAAGAAGAATGGCAAAATGAGGGTATGCATCGATTTCAGAAACTTAAATCTAGCAACTCCCAAAGATGAGTACCCTATGCCTATAGTGGATCTGCTGGTAGACAGTTCAGCAGGACATCAGATTTTATCAATGATGGATGGGCACTCTGGTTATAACCAAATCTGCATTGCAGAGGAGGATATCCACAAGACAGCATTCAGATGTCCTGGGAATATTGGCACCTTCGAATGGGTTAAAATGCCATTTGGTTTAAAGAATGCTGGGGCTACATACCAGAGGGCTATGAACACTATCTTTCATGACCTCATTGGAGGGTATCTAGAGTGTTATATTGATGACATTGTAGTGAAATCCCAGTCCATGGAGGAGCATCTGTTTCATTTAGAAGCAGCTTTTGAAAGAATGAGGAAGTTCAAGTTGAAGCTCAATCCTCTTAAGTGTGCTTTTGGCGTATCATCTGGAAACTTCTTGGGTTATGTGGTACACAAGAAAGGAATACAGATTGACCAGAATAAAGCCAAAGCCATCATTGAAGCCAGGCCTCCATCAAGTAAGAAAGAATTACAAAGGTTCCTTGGGCAGGTTAACTTTCTTCGAAGGTTCATCTCTAACACTGCAGGGAAAACTAAAGTATTTTCTTCCTTGTTAAGGCTGAAAGATGAAGAGGAATTTGTGTGGACAGCAGAGCATCAAATTGCTTTCGAAGGTATCAAAGCCTACTTGGCCAACCCTCCAGTGCTGATGCCACCAAAGGGGAACAAGCCCTTGAAGTTGTACATAGCTGCAGCAGAAGATTCATTGGGAGCTTTTTTGGCCCAAGACAATGAAGAAGGCAAGGAGCAAGCCATTTATTACCTTAGTAGGTTTTTAAATTCTTGTGAATGTAAATATTCAGCTGTTGAAAAGCTATGTCTTGCTTTGTATTTTGCTGCGATGAAATTAAGATATTATCTTTTACCTACAACTGTCTTGGTAATTGCAACCACAGATTTGGTTAAATACATGTTATCCAGACCTATGTTGAGGGGGAGAATTGGCAAGTGGATACTAGCCTTGTCAGAATTTCATCTAGAATATGTCCCTCAAAGGGCAGTAAAAGGGCAAGTTTTAGCCAATTTTCTGGCAGACCATCCATCTCAAACAGAGAGCCAAGAGATAATGGAGCTTGGTATGGCTAGTGTTGAGCCATGGCAGATGTGGTTCGATGGATCGAAAGCCAATGGTTTAACTGGAATTGGTATTGTGATTAAATCTCCACAGGGAAAGAAACCACACATGGTTTCAGAGTGGATGAAGCCACTTGTTCCAATAACCAGGCTGAATATGAAGCCTTAATAGTGGGGCTAGAAATTCTTATTGGATTACAAGTACATGCAGTTGACATATTTGGAGACTCTCAATTGGTGGTTAACCAAGTGAAAGGGGTTTTCAAGTGTCAAAGCATAAGTATTTTGCCATACTATGTTGTTGCATTACATTTGCTTTCTCAATTTCAAATAGCAAATGTAACTCATGTTCCAAGATTCTTGAATAATAGAGCTAATGATGTGGCTCAGAAAGCTTCGAACTTCAAGAGAAGGGATAATGCCCAAAGGGACATAAGCCAAACAACATATCAAAAATTGATACCACCTTTGAATAAAAGGAATGTGGTCTTGGAAGTCAATCATAACGACTTACAAGAACAAGATTGGAGGCATCCAATAATGCAGTACTTGGCTGGTCCATCTTCGAAGGCCAGCAGGAGAGTCAAATTGCAGTCCATGCAATATATGATATATGGTAATGCTCTCTATAAAAGGGGGGGAGATGGCTTATTGCTGGAATGTTTAGGCCCAAAAGAAGCATTAACAGCTATGGCTGAGGTTCATGAAGGCATTTGTGGTGCTCATCAACCTGGTGTAAAGATGAGATGGTTGCTTCGAAGGCATTCTTACTATTGGCCAACTATCCTTAAAGATTGCATAGAATATGCAAAGGGTTGCCAGGCATGTCAAAAGCATGGCACAATAAGGCATGTGCCCATAACTGACCTACATGCAGTGGTGAAGCCTTGGCCATTCAGAGGATGGGCCATGGATATGATGGGAAAAATACACCCACTCTCTTCGAAGCATCATTGTTTCATTCTAGTGGCTACTGATTACTTCACTAAATAGGTCGAAGCCAAGCCATATAAGGCTGTAGGTCAGACAAAGGTCATTGGATTCATTAAAGACTTGATCCATAGATTTGGCATCCCACAAACCATTACTGTGGATAATGGGACTGTATTCGATGGGAAAATAGTGAAGTCTTTTGTGGCAGAGTTTGGAATTAGCCTTGTTAATTCCACACCTTATTATGCACAAGCCAATGGTCAAGCTGAATCATCCAACAAGTCCTTGAAAAAAGGAATACAAAAGGTTGTGGAGGATAATCCCAGGGATTGGCATAACCTTTTGTTGGATGTTTATGGGCTTACAGAACCTCCCCAAGATCAAGCACAGGAGTCACTCCTTATGCCTTAGTATATGGGCATGATGCAGTTTTACCTGTGGAAATTAATGTCAAATCTTTGAGGGTAAGATGCCAAGATCAGTTAGATCCTGAGCAATACCATCAAAGTATGTGTTGGAGTTAGAAGGCATAGATGAAGCCAGAATTTTGGCATTAAATAGCATTCTTTTCCAAAAGAAGAAGGCAGCCAAGAATTATAACAAGAAAGTCAAACACATTGGCTTTGATGAAGGTGATTTGGTATGGAAAACAATACTCCCAATAGGAATTAAAAGCCATAAGTTTGGCAAATGGTCACCTAACTGGGAAGGACCATATCAAATTCATAGAGTTCTGCCTTTTGGAGCCTACCATTTGAGAAATTTGAATGGGTATGTACATCCCAAAAAGATCAATGGCAGATATTTGAAGCCTTATTTTCCAACCATTTGGGAAACACAAGGAATAAAATAAACATTAAATACAAAACACAAGACTGCTCAAATGATAGACAAAAATTTGTTCTTTTATAAAGAATTAAGTACATTGTGCCACAAATTGGCCCAGAAATCATTACAATGTCTTAATTGTTTTTGTACAATAGATTTCCTATTGCTAAGAGAGGGAACTAGCTGAATAGCTGTAGCCATGTCTTCTTTGCGATCGGCCAGTTCTTGGTTAGTGATTTGCAATTTAGTGTCAGTTCGAACCAAGGCCTGGTTTACTGCAGCTAACTCCTCTTCAAGTTGAGCTTTCTTTTCCAGCAGCTGGACTCGAAAGTGGGAGGCAGAGGAGTGTTGTTCTTTCAGAGTTGATACTTCGGTATGCACCTGAGAAACAAAACTCTGGTCCCTAGCTAGCTTCTCGTCCGCAGCCTTAGCAGCATGACAAATGTTAAGATAGAAATCAACAGTAGCTGCTGCCTGAGATAGATGACTTGAAGCATTCATGCCAGACTGCTCAGCAATTTTGCAGCATTGAAGGAATCCATTTCTGATTATTGGCCTTTGCAGAGCCTCGAAGGGAATCCTTGAGAAAGAAGTTAGCAGTTCTAGGCATATGTCTATATCTATCAAAGGTGCAGAAGGCTTGCTGCTGGAGGAAGAACTCTCAAGAATCTCTAGCAAAGAATCAGCCAAGACTAATGGCTCAGCTTCAACACTGGATGTTGGAGAGGTAGAAGGTATGTCAAAAAGACTAGCTAGTCTGGCTTCAAAGATGTCTACCTCATCCATAGACATGAAGGGGCAGAGAGTGTTGTGGTGGAAGACACAAAGGACTGCATGGGGATAGGAGAAATGAAAGGAGCATCCTTGGCAGCCTCTATGGTCTTAGCCACCAATGAATCAAGAGAAGAGGGGCTGGAAGTAGGCAAAGGTGATGAACTATGAATTGGAAGATTACCAGCACCCTCTATAAGGGAATCAACTGCCATCGGAGATGGAGTAGCAGTTGGAATTTCTGTGAAGGAAGAAGAAGTAGACTGAGGCTGATCAAAAGTCAAAAAGGGGAGATATGGCTCTAAGCCAAGAAAAAGAGATGCAGGGATGTTTGGACTCAAAGAAGGTATATCGAATATAGGCTTAAAGAGTGGGAGCATGATTTGGATGGTTTTCACATGTTGCATCTGGTCAACTTCAACTGAAATCGAGGGAGCCATCGCTGGAAAGATGGATGCAATAGTTGTTGCTGCAAGAGGAAGAAATACAAAGGACTGTCAGAATTCAGTATCAAAAGTTGACAAAGAAAAAACAACGGAAGTGTGAAAGAACTTACTTGTTCCAGAGGTATTAACACTGATGGGAGAGCTGCGAAGGGAATAATGCTCGGCAGTCTGTTGCCTTCTTACAGCTTCCCTTTGAAGTGCATCAGCAGTAGCAGCCTCATCTCTCAAAAGTTGTTGCTGCCGTTTCTTCTCGGCCCTCTCAAAGACAATTATTTCCTTGGAATGTTCCTGCTCTACTGCCTTGGCAGCTGCTTCATGAATAGGGTCTTCAACCAAGTCAGTGGCAGGAACAGTCACTTTCTTTCTTTTTCTTCTTGGCAGTGATGCTACTGGCTCCTTTTCGATCCCCCTCTCTTCGATTTGGGGTTCAGATTCTTCACAGATAGGCTCTTTCTCCATTATTGTAGTGGTTGTCTCGAGGGAAGGAGGTTCGATTGTATCAGAAGTGGAGACAGCCACCTTTTGTCTCTTTGTTCTCTGCAAGAGCACTTCTTGCTCTTGCTCAACCTCTTTTTCTTCTTCCAGAGATTCAGGTTCCTCAGGAGGAAGGACTAGCTTCCTTTTCTGTTTTTGTTGTTTCTTCTTGAGAAGAGCTAAAGTCTCAGCTCTCTTGGGGGATTCTTCTTGCGGAGACCCTGCACCAAAGAACACAAGTATAAGGGAAACGAACAAAAGATTCAAAAGAAAGAAAAAGGGAAATCTGAAAATACTTACCCTTCTTCGAAGCAGCTCTAGTAACTCTGGCTGGAGGGGATGAAGCTGCAGGAATAGTTGTGACAACTTCAGGAGGAGGGGGAATGTCCTCAGCTGTTGCTGACTTGGCCTTTGAAGGTACTCCCAACCCCACTAGCAAGTCATGAGGATGCATAGACAGGCGCACTTCCATATTGGCTGTCCACCAGTTCTGAAATCTTTTCAAAACCAAGCCAGATTGAAGAAAGGGAACAAATTGGAATTCATTCAAATCCTTCAACAGTTTAAGTATTGCCGTCTCTAGCTTGGATTTGGATATTCTCAAATCTCTAGCAGTAAGGTGGACGTTCGAGAGACTGCAAAGTGGAACAGGAATCCCTTGGGTGAGCCCAAATTGTCTTGCGAACTGGGAAGGGCAATACACCTCAGATATACATTTATAGGCTCGAGGGTGCAAAGTGCCAATGAACAATTCCCTTGGTAGCAGTATGGAAGCCCACATATCTTTATGAGGTGATGTGGAGCACTTCTTTATCAGCCAGAAAAGTCCGCAGCCAGGCTGGTCCTCTATTGGCTTCGAAGGGACAAAAGAAGGAGGCAGATGGAGAAATAGGGAGTTGGTAAAAGAAGGTAAAGTAATAAACGAAGGAAGCAGGATAAAGAGCAATCCTAGCATACTTCTCCCCATAAGTGCTAGGATCCTGGACAAGAAATCTGAGGCATTTAGAATGCAGATCAGTAAAATAGGCGAAGAGCCAGAGCTGGAGCACCCAGAAGGGACCTCCTTGGTTAACATCAAGTGGTCTTTCACAAAATTGGGAGCAAGCTCTGTATATATGGCCTAACAGGTAAGGAGCAAGAGCTATATGCTTTTTCAAGACAAGTGCCTTTGCGAGGGGAGCAAACTCAGGCATAATCCTCTGAGATGATGTGCAAAAAAGAAATTTGCATAACCAGTACAAAATGAAGGAAAAGAATTCTCTGTCTTTCACAGGGCCTTCCTTTTTATTTTCAGCCTTTACAAAGTCACTATAAGAAGAGGTTAAGGCTGGAAGGGAAAATTTGACAGGAAGGTCCGGGTAGTTGGGAGTAAAAGGAGAGCCATGGGGGGAAAGCCCTAAAAGATGACAAATATCAAGAACGGTGGGAGCCATCATGCCACACCGAAATTGGAAGAAATTAAAAGCCATATTCCAAAAACATAAAGCGGCTGGAATCAAAAAGGGATCCTCAGGAATGATGAACCTGGAAAGGCGAAGAGCGTCGAGGATGTAAAGCTCTTGTAGGTCATCTTCTCTCGCAGGTACAACCCTGTCATACCATTCCTCCCATTCGGTTCTCAATGTCGGCCAGCAGCGATGAGGCCGGGTCAGTCTCCAGTTGCTCCAGTCAAGCCCTCCTTCATATAGCAGAAGGTGATCCTCCAAACGAGGGTACAAAGCTGGAAGTTGGTCAGGAGCTTCCCGAAAGATGGGTCCTAGGACATACTCTTGTCGGCGGCTGTGGCGAGGAACGAAGAGACGCCCATCTATGTTGCTTGGCCCACCAGTCGTGAGCTTGGTGATTTCTTCATCAATACATTTCTTCAAAGCCATAGTGGGACTGAGACGGTCGCCAGTGGGCACTTTCGGCGAAGAAGGATCCATGGACAGCAAGTAGTAAGGAAGAGAGAGTCAACAGAAGATCGGTAGGGTTTGTGTGTTGAAAGAGCAAGTGATTTCAGAATATGAAACAAAGGGGTTTTTAAAAGCTTTGTGTCTGAAAAACATATTGCATAAGTCGTTAAGTACTAAAATACGAATACGAGGAGTCCCCTCCAATATTGATACTTTTGGAGGGAAGAGCACATTCCGGATGATGATGTCAGCTTCGAAGCAAGATATTTGGCTTCGAAAGCCAAATTTTGGCGCCAAAAATCAAACAACAACGGCTTCGAAATACAGGAGCCGGCTTCGAAGCATACTACATGCTTAAAGATACTAGAATGCTCGAGTATTGGTCTACTTCAAAGGGTTTAAAGATTTGTTTGAGGGTTATTAATGAAAATAACGGCCTTCGAAGCAAAACTTAGGATTCTTTAAGAAGAATTGCTATTCGAAACATCAAAACCAATCGTTGGTTTTTATAAAAGGAGATTGTCTTTTAAACTAAAACAGCATGGACTGCTCTTCGAAGTCAAAATGGTCAATTTAAAATTGACTGGCTATATCAACCATGACCATGTATTGGTTATATTTAGTTTGAAGGATAAGATTGTTAAATTCGAAACACTAATTCCAGATGATATCAGCCAGAATTGTCAACTTTACTCCATAAATTGGAAAAAGACATGTTGGTTCTTTTTAGTGTTTCATTAAAAACAATTGAGTCCAGATTCTAAGGATGAGATTGTTCAATTCGAAGCTCTGAATTGGCTTTTAAAGACAAAAGGAAACAGAGTCAAACAAAATCAAATGCAGAAAAACTTTGTTTATATTCAAGCCAAAGCAGTTACATCAAGTAACCCTATCTGGGTATGAACTCAAGTTCATAAAAGTAAGGAATAGAGTAAATGACAAGATCATGAAATTTGATCCAACAGTGATCAATAAATTTCTGTTCTTTCTTTATTATATCTTCTATTTCTTCTAATGTTGGCTGCATAAGTTGGTGTGCTCTCACTTCATAGTAGAGCTCTTCAGCCTTTATTTCGAATGCTTCCTCTCTCAATTGTTGTTCCACTTCATCTAGGACCAAATCATCCCAATACGCAGAATCTTTATTCTTGAAATCATCGAATTCTTCGATGAAGTTCTCTGCTTCGTATTGGGCTTGAATTCGGAGAGACGAAAGTTGGTCCAAAGATTGTGTAGTAACCTTGGAATTTCGATGCCAGTAAAGGAGCAATGGAAGTTGGTCCAGGAACGTATGAAGTTCTGCCTGGGCAAGGGGATTAAGGACATGGCTCCTAGTCAGAATGTCACAAGCCCATTGAAAGTTCTTGAGAGGGACTGCGTCCTCAAGCACATTGAAAGGCAAGTGAGAGAAAGCTGCAAGCAGAAGTTGAGCCTGTTTTCGCTCAACTGGAGTAGGAAATGATGGAGGTTTGTAAGGTGAAAAGACTTCATTCATGGGGAGTGCAAGCCTCAGTTTTTCTGTCCAGCAAAGAGTTGGTGGAGGAGAAGGTATAGATGCTTCTGCTTCAGAAGAGGAAGAAGAAGGTGTGGATGCTTCTATTATGGGAGATGGCATGGGGGAGGAAGGAACAAAGGCATTAATATAATCAAGCCAGTCAGAAGAGCAAATCTTCGCCTTCTTGGCTAAGAAAGATGGGTGGTACCCTTGAGCTTCTTCTGAACATTGGGCAACAAGCACTGTCTTGGTAGGCATGGAGGATGTGTACCATGCCACAAGAAGGTTTTCCTCCAAACTACGTCGAAGGTCAATGGGTACGTAAGGGTAGACCACTGAACTTCGAGCATAGGGAGGAAACTCCAAAGGGTCAGTAAACTCAATAAAATGATGGTTGATTCGTTCCCTCAAATCAAAGTCTCAGGTGTTGACCAGCTTGTCCAGCCAGAGCCCCCAGAAGATGAAGAAGTTATATCTTCATCCCATGCAGATTTTTGTGAAGAAGAGCTTCCTAAATCCATATTTGCAACTTGCCAAATCAAAGGTTTGAGAGCAGTTCGTTCGAGGTACAAGGGAGAGTCAGAAGAAGAACTTCTTGTATCTGTGTCTGCAACTTGTTGAATCGAAGGACTAAGGACAATGTATTCGTAGTCCAAAGGTTGGTAATTTGCAAAAGCTTCCATGACCTGAATATAGAAAGGCGGGTAAAGGTGGCTAATGAATGCGTGGGGGTTCTTTCGAGGGGAAACAGCATTACTCAATGGCTCTTCGTGTGCTTGATCAATAGAAAGGGAAATTGATTTAGCCATAGTCTGTTCGAATGCTAAGGTATGGGACGTTCAACAAATTGAAAAGAGTTAATGCAAATGATCACCAAGGAAGATGACGGTTGTGTTTCCAGAAGATAGATTCTATGCACATTCCAAAAACGCGGGAAAAGCTGCGATCCACTAATATCACCAAGTATTGGGTATATTAGTGCGGGGGGTAATGTTGGCTACATATTTTGTAAAAGCCAATTACAGTTCGACACGTGGCAAAGCAAGGATAGTATGGGGAGACTCTCAAGTCTTCGATCTTGATCGTACACGTGGCAGTGAAAATTGGTTCTCACGTGATCTGGTAGCACAGGATCAATAAAGAATACAAGATGACGTGGCTTCAACGGTTGCTCATATTCAAATTCAAATACAAGAGGGAAGTTCAACTGCAAAGAAAGGCGTAGTGGAACTACTTCTAAGGCAGCATGATCAGCAATCATGGAGGAGCGGTTCGACAGTTTGAAGTGCAGTTCGATGGTCATCCTTGAGGAGTATAAATAGCAAGGAGGTCCCCAGAAAAAACCCCCAGACTCAGATCATACAAACCAGTCTTACTTTACATATTTTCTTTCCCAGTTTTTACATTTCCAGTCTTTACATTTCTTGCACTTTAAATACCCGTTCTTTACATTCTTACAGTTTAAATACCTGCACTGCACTTCGATTCATAGGAGTAGTTTCAAGTAGATCCAAGTAGACTGTTGCTGTAAACCTCTTCGAGGCTGAGTTTGGACCATTGTAAGTGTTCATGTTAATGAAATACTTCGATTGTTCCTCATATTAATTGTTATTTCTCTTAATTTCTCCTAAGTTAAGCCACCAGTAAAAGTCCTCTTCATTGAGGCTGAAAAAACTATAACACAATCGTCTGATAATTGGTTGGCAATTATAATTTCTGTAAGGACTGATTGATTCTTACTGACACGCTTGCATTTACTAAAATACCATTTGAAAGTCAAAAAGCCAACACAAACGTTTCTAAATATCTATCCAGCTTGCAACGAGAGCCTACAAGAGAGACCAAAACTAATCCATTCAGAGAAATTAAAGCATGTTATAATCGGCCAAGACATAAAAATTAGAAAATTCAATACATAAAGCAGACACAAAACTATATACAGAAAAATATTCTACACACCAAACAATAAAGTGATATAGATCTGTGCAAGATTTTTTTATTTTTTATAATCTGGTAGCAAGTCCCAAGGCACAGAGGACCGTCTCTTTATCTGTGAAGAAACAAAAATGGAAGACACAAAAGTAAATGAAATGTGAATTTTATTCCCTTTCCATTTTCTTTTACAAATTTCTTTTCAAATCCATCTTGCAAACATAGGCTTAAAACAAAGAAATAGGAATCGATGAAAGTGGAAGATACCAATATAGTCAGACAGAAAAATAGAGAACAGGTCAAAGGTCATCAAACACATAAATTAGGTGAAAACAGAAAAAGCCAAAAAAAAAAAAAAAGGGATTTTTTAAAATAAAATAGATAGGAATTCAAGGAAGAAGATAGCATAGCGAACAAAAACTCAGAATTTTATGAATTATGAAACTAACCACAACACCTTGTATTAAGAACTATGGAATGCTAAATAATATAAAAGATAACCTTAGAACTTAACATATACAATGAGGGTTTAGGATTTAGGATTGGTTGAGGACTATAATGGTCTTCTCTATATTTTTGTGAAAATACACTTAAATAGATTCAGGAGCCTCAAATAGAAATCCCAAACATATAGTCAGTACCAATATATTATACATTTAATTACATATCAAAAAAGGAATGAGTTACAAACACATTGAAGTCGGTTTTGTAATTCTACACATTTGAAAATATCCTAAAGACCCTAGACAAATTTCACAATTCACCTCACAATAACAAAACCCCAAGCAAATCAACTGGACAAGAACTATATTCATACTAAAATGGTTGCAATCTGCAAATTGCGCACAACATTGAGTTGAACAAAGCACAGTTTCTCTTTCACATCATGCATAATGAAAGTCTCATCCGGAATTGCTTAATATTTTGTTAGAAATGAAGAAATAGAAAATAGAATAAGTGAAGAAGATGAAACAATACCTTGGACTTTGGCAAGAACTATACAATTGAACTTTACTCCATCTACAAATTAACCAAAAAACCAAGAGCTTATGCAATAACTACAAAAGAAGCAGATTCAATCATCTTTTGCTAGGAAAATAACTCTGAGGAAGGAAGCATGAGCATTTAAGACTATATGACCACTACCTCTTGTAGTTGTGTGATCAAAGTACAAGGCATCGGGCCATCTTATTCGAAACGGAAAATAGATCAACCAATAAAGCAATGAATCAAATGAAAACGTCAATAAATAATGGAGACCTGCAGGTTTAAGCAATAAATTAAGATTCATATGTTGCTACAACAGCAAACAATCAATAGTTGCATGAATATGAACACAAATATAAGCAAGAATGAATAGTGGACAAAACAGTACATGTAGGTTTACTTCTGATGCAGGTAAGAAAGATAATAGATTATATAGAAAACAACCACGAAAAATCGAAGCCATGAATGAAAAAGAAAATAAATTTTAAGAACATTGCACCATTGCAGACTGAATTGCAAAGGACAAAAAACAATAGCAGAATTGATAAACACAAAGCATGAAAGTCACAATACATTATTTAAAATTGATGGGAATAGAAAACAATAAAAGTTTCTTTTTTTTTTTTTAAGAAATTAAAGTAAAAGTGAAACCTTCAAATACGTGAATAAGGTGCGAGTATAGGGAGCAAATCAAGCAAATGAGAACTAAGCAAAGCAAGAAGAAGCATCTCCACTTCATCTTTTCTTTTATCAAATTTAAACTTGATGAAAAAATAATGTACGCAAAATAATAGAAACAACCAACAAGATATATATGTACACACACACACACACAAAACAGAAATAGATAACCAAAAAGGCCTCTGTTTTCCCCCTAATCTAACCACAGCAGGCGAGCACAAACAAGAATAGACTAAACATTAGAAGTCAGATCCCAAACTAAAGCAGGAAAAAATGGGTTCTTACATGGTGGTATGGTTTCAAATAACCTAAATCTTGAATCCAACTAACCTACAAATAGGAAATCAACAGACAAAAAAGATGAAGGAAATCAAACTGCAAAAAGAGGACTGTAACAAAAAGGAAAATTATTCAGAGAATTAAATAGTTGAACAATGGTTAAAAACAAAATACATAGGGCGTAAGTATAACAACATGAAATTTTAAAAAATGCCCAAAACATTTGACAAAAGCAAACTTTTCTTCAACACCAGCAGAGCTTGACCCACAGATTTGTAAATAATAATAAAATTTAAAAGAAAATCAATCAATCTTATAATCTTAAAAATAAAAACACAAAGGCACATAAAAAAATAAAAATAAAAACAAAAAAGGTAAAAGATGAGCAAATATGAGAAGAGAAATACATTTAAAAAAAATGTACAAATAGCTATATTAAAAATGCATGCTTGATACACCTCAACAATTTACAATATGACACAAGTAGAAAATGACACAAAATCTTAGATTTAACAAAAATATACCCACAAAATAGCATGAAAGTGACAAAAAATCTTATCTTGTAATTCAATCTGTAATGCATGTATATGACTTGTAGCTAACTGAAATTGCATGTGACAATGAAGAAAATTACCCAACAAAATGGGTTGAAATCTGATCTCGAACAAGCTTCAATGGAAGATTAAGAGTTTCAAAGCAGAGGTCACCAAACGCATATTTGACGCCATCGATCTGGTTGGACCGGTTTCTGGTAAGCTTGGAGATCGTCGTACAGATTACAAACCCATCGCCGTCGAAATCATGAACCCATCGTTACATCGTCGAGATCCATTTCCGGTAGGGTTTCTGCAAATAGCAAAATAGCAAAGAGGAGAGAAGAATAAGAGAAAAAGAAAATTGTCGAAAAGTGGGATGTACCGATGGGAAGATGAAATGTAAACCCTCTGAACTGGTTTTCTGCAAATCCTTCTATCGTCATAGTTTTCTTAGCCTTTTCATTTGAGGTTTCGGATTCATCTTTGTCTCTGTTCTCGCTGACGCTATAGAAGAGGAAGGTTGTTGTTTGACAACGAGTCTTGCTGGTTTTTGCATGGGAGAAAGAAGCAAAAGAAGAGAGGAAGCCAAAATAAAAAAAAGGTGGTAATAAGTGATTTTATTGTCTAATAAATTTCATGAAAAAAATTTATTAAGAAAAAATAATATTAATTATAAATTTTAGTGATAATTTATAAAAATTATAATTAAAAAAAAGTTATTCATTGCTAATTTTTAGTAATATATATATAAAATTATCAAAAAAAATTATTTTTAATGATAATTTTATCAAAATTTATTTTTAATAGAATTATATAAAAATTAAATCTAATTATTAAAACCTATTAATAATTTACCCAAACAGCAATGATTTATTCCCTCTTTTTTCTCCATCTCCTTTGACCCCCTCTCTCTCTCATTGGTTACATTTTATTTTTTTTTATTTATTTATTTATTTTTTTTCCTGCTCCTCCAATCACCACCCACCGCGTGACAAAGGGGGTGAAGGGGGTGACGCAGGAGTAGCAGGGGCTGGGGTGGTTTCCCAAGACAAACTCACAACCACTCCCAAATTACCGAATAAACCTCATGTGGTTATGAAGCATAAAGGCTAAATGAGGGCAAAATAGGAAACAAAAATGAGAGCCTCTTTTACTGTAGCAGGTAGTACCTCGTTCTTATGTTATAATAAGATAAAGATAAGATAAGATAAGATCAAAATTGCTATGTGAGATCATGGTAGGAGTACAGAGAATGGATGTCAAGTTTTCAACAGTTTTGTTTGTTGATTTTTTACATTTTCAATCCTTAAAATAACTGCTAGGCAAAGTTGAATATTTTTTTAAAAAAATTAGTATAATTATGATTATTTTTAGAAATCAAAGTTTTGTGATATAGTTCACGCTAATTGATTTGTGTGTTTTATATAATAGAGTAGATATACATAATTATTTTAAAATAAATGATGTGTATCATAGAATTTTTCATATATATATATATATATATATATATTAAGTATACACATTCTAATGTGTGTAAAAATTTAGGAGTGGAGATAAAGAGAAAGAGAATGCTAGGTATAGTGGATAGTAATTATTGATTTAGTGATTTTATTTCTTGATCTTGATAATAATTGTTGTGTGATAAATATTTTGAAAAAATATAACTATGGGTTCTTTGGAAATTAAAACTATATGATAAGTGTTCATAGCAAGTGAATTGTGTACGTCATATATTAGTATAGATAGTGTATATGTATATATATATTAGCAATAGGTGCAAAATGATGATTTCTTTATATATTTTACATCTAAATTTTTGGACAGCGCATGAATGAGAAAGATGAGTTGAATTTAAAATTTGTTAGCAATTATTTATTGAACACAAAGTTTTAAATTAACTAATGTAGACATTTCATTTTAACTGGCCTTAAGCCTTGAGCGCTTCGCTATAAGCACCCAATAATGAAAATCGAAACAAGCAGAACTTCGATATTTCTAGCAAAAGCCATATCTAATAGTGGATCCCAACCTCACACCCTTTTTGGCCAACTGTTTTTAGACCGTTAAAACCATTTTCAAAATGTTTTTAGCTATGTAGAATTCAATCATTTCTATGATGTTCAAGCTCACTTTTCAAAACATTGTACTTTTAGTAACTGAGCGAAGACAAAGTGGAAATGAATGAAAATGAGGGAATTCTTTAGAAAAATCATGTTTTCTATTCTTTTTTGCCTTAGCCGTACAGAATTGGCCTAGCCAGATAACTTTAATGTTTGGATGTACAACTTTGTATGGGCCAGACAAAAAAGTGAAGGCCAGACAAGTTTTGTTTGGTCAGACAACATTGGCGAGAAACTGAGCAATTTCTAGAAGATGGTCCTCCATGCATGTGGAGGTGCCACCTCCGCAATTTTTGAGGGAATTACAGAGCAAGCAATCTCTTGGCCTATAAATACACCCTTCTTTTTAGAGGATTAGGGGTTGAAAGGTTTACAAGAGCATAGAGACACCCACTTGATCTCAAAGCTTTTGAACCTTCAAATTTCTCTCTCTTTCTTTGTCTCTCTATCTCTTCCCCTCTCTCTATATGTACACCTCCCTTGAAGCTTTTCTTGCTGAAAATTCAAGGAAGATTTCAGAAGCTTGAGGGTGTCTAGAGTGGAGTTTGCTAATCAAGGAGCTTTTCCTTTCTACTTGAAGTAAGCTCTTGAATTTTCTCATCACTTTTTTTTTTTTTCTTTCTATTTTCTTTTCTTTTCTCTGTTGCTAAACACTCTATAATTCTGAATTCTATTGTTTAAGATGTGATTGGGCCTGCGGATAGTGGAGGGGATTTGCCACCCCTCCATAGGAATTGATTGGATTGCTTTCTTACACTTTCTCGTTCATTTTTTCACCTCACAAACATTCTATTTTCTGATTTTCTTTGATAATTTAGATTGATTATGGTCTTGTACAGAGGGTCTTAATCCTACCCTATGTTTGGTTTTCATTATTCTATTGTTTTCTTTCACTCTCTTTTGTTTTTTCTCACTTTCTCACCAATTTTCTCATCACCCAAACAAGTTTAATTCTCATAATTCAATATTTGTTCACACATTAATGAACTATCGTGATTGTTTTATAGTGTTAATTGGGTGATTAGAGAGCTTTGCTTCCATTTTTTTTGCATTTTCTCTTATTTACTCTCTACTTTCTTGGAAGCCAAGCATAGTTTCCACCTAGAAATGATTTGCAATCTACTCTCTCATCCACTCTTAACATGGATTTAAGCATCTATTTGTTCCTTTCCATGAGAGATAATGTAAATTCTTACTCATTTCTTTGATTTACTCCTTGTTCTAGTTTCATTTCATTTGTCACTTCTATGATCCTCATTGAGTTTCCCATATCTTTAATGATCAAGGGAGTTCTATCTTCTCATGATTACTCCATGATGAGAATGGTGGATTTTTGCTTATTTTGATTCCTTTTTTTTCATTACTTTATTGCTTTTATGATCATCATATGATAAGTCATATTGTAACGCCCCGATATTTATATCACCTCATTTGTTACTAATCCATTATTAATTCTCCAATTTCAGGGCACTTATGTGAACAATAAATAAAAGTAAATAGTTTTATAAACTGGAATCCGTCACATTCTCAAAGATTCCTCTTCAAGTTCTTTATAATGATTTACAATACACTGAAATATAAATAAGAAAAGAAAGAAAAAAATTAAATACACCAAAATTGCCATAAAGGCTTACACCTTTCAAGACTAAGGGCCTTGATTTCAACAAATAAAATCATAACTCGACAAATAAGCTCGATAGCTGTATGCAAACAACATCAAAGAAGTTTTAGCACTCTGTGTTGAATTCCATTCACTTTTCAACGATATCATGGGTCACATTCATCACCTGGAGTTTTAGGATATCTAGCCCATAAAAAGGGAATGAGCTTTTATGCCTAATAGGAATTAAACTTAACGACATATATGAATGCGCAATATAAATATGCTCATACAGCAGTGCCATGCCATGCATACGACTTAACTTTGTTTGGAAACTAAATTGTGAAATACATAGTTTGTAACCCATGTTTGACCAAACTCATTAACCATTGTCATATCCAAGAACTTTCATTTTGTAATAAACACCACGTAAGATATCTCAAATACTTCCCACATTTACTGGCCACCAAACTTCTTACTTTTTGAAAACCTCCACATTTACCAGCCAGCAAGCACGAAGGGACAATTGGACACCCGTTTCATTCTAAAAACATCTCTACATTTTTCGACCACCAAGCACAGAGGGGCAATTAGGCATCTTTACCAAAAGACCAATGACATCCCCACATTTTCCGGCCACCGAACACGGAAGGGCAATTGGGTACCTCAACACACACAACGCATTTCCAAAACCACACACCCGCCTTTAAAAAAAAATTCAATACTTAATCCAACACCATGGGAGCGCAATGCAATGCATGAGTTTCCAAACAGTCCTCGTTATCCAAAATTCCTTTTAATTACACAAGAATTCAACAAATAAAAACTAATGAACTATTCTCATTTTCAAGACTCCAAGTCTTACTCTTTACCAACCACCATCCCATGCAAAACATTACCTTACATCATTCCAAGTGTTCATGCAATTCAACTTCTTTAAATCATCAATGATATCATCATAGATAATAAATTTATCTAACACACTTATCCATATGTAAAATCAATTTAATTTTCAACATAAGGTACCAATTAGCTCAAACCCTCTTTTAATTTAAAAATCCCAAATCTAGGGTTTTCAAGAAAATTGGGAGTTTTCCTCATTTCTTTGTTAAATCCTCAAATCATCAAGTATTATCCATCAATGTACTAAAACATTCTAAATATTTCAAAGGTTTGAGTGAAAACCCCAAATTTTGAATATAAACATATTTTAATCAAATATTTCAAACTCATATCAACCCATACTTCCCATAATACAACATAATCGAACGAAATCATAAATGATTTGAGTTAAGAGAACTCCCTACCTCAAGAAGGTGAGCAAACAACAAAGACCTAAGCACGAACTCCAACGAAATCGTAAGCCAACTGATCAATAACACGATTTACCCTTCTCCTTCACTCTTATTGTGAGATCTATGGTTCATACTAAGTATAAAGAGATGAAATCAAGGGTTTGAGGGCTATGGTTTTCAGTCATGGTGGAGTGAGAAGGAGAAAAGAGAGGAAAATCAGAGAAAATGAGCAAAAAGTGGGTTTTATATTGGCTGATTCCAAATAGACCGCTCAAGTAATGAAACCTTCGCTCAAGCTAAGAATGCGAACTCCCAAAAGTTCAGACTAAACAAAGGTAGACCGCTCGAGCGACAAATCTAGCGCTCGAGCGAACTTTCACATCTCCCAAAATCTCAGACCTGCAAAAGTATTGATTAACCCGCAACATTGCTCGAGCGAAGAGAAAATTTTTTCTAGAGTGTTACACATATTGTTTGATGATTAAAGAAGTCAATCTATCTCTTCCTTAATTATCTTCATGATAGGAGGTAGGTCTGTCAACGAGTCGGATCCGTTGGAATCCGATCCGATCTGATCCGATTAACCATTAATTTGAATCTGAATCCAAATTCGATTATTAAAAATCCAAATACACTCGATCCGATCTGATCCGTTTTAAACAGATATCCGATCCATACAATCCGATCCGATCCTTTTTTTTTTTTTTTCCTCTGTGTGTGTGTGTGTGTGTCATTAGGCAGCCATATAAAGTCAATAAAATACCAATTATAAAAAAAAAAAAATTATTTGTACCATCAAATTTTGAATACTTCTACTCATAAGATTATACAAAACCTTTTTTTTTTTTCTCCAGTATCTAACACATTCAATGCTTTTTCTGAAAAAAAAAAAATGCTAAATCATTCAGTATCTAACTCATAAAAAAAAAATGCACCTAATATGTTTTTTTTTTTATCTAACTCATTCAAAGTTAAATCATGAAACTTAATATTTTCTCTACTATCTAGCTCATCAATGCTAAACCATGGCAACCTTAGACAAAAATAAAACAAATATAATAGCTGACAATTGATTTATACATTTATACCCACATTTCACCGCAAAAAAAAAAAAAGTAATTAATGACAAATTATCCACAAGCTTCTCCGAAGTGAATTGTCTTAGACTTTGTTTGTATGCATTTAACTGACTCCTCCATCTCTTTCTCTATCAACACCATTGTGATGCACAATTGAAATATTAAATAGTTCAATTGAATTTGGGTTCAAGGATAAAACAAAAACAAACCCTTGTAATTCTAGTGAGATGACAGTAAAAAAAGAAAAAAGAAAAAAGAAAAAAGGTGTGTAGATAATTTCTATCACAATGCAAATGACATATCAAGTGATTCAATTCATCTATTTTTCTCAATTCCACTCATATAAATATTTGCATACACAGTGCAGATATCGAAACTTGTTTTGGGGAAAAAAAAAAAACCTTCTCTCTCCCCCCTTCTTTCTCTAAATTCTTTTTGTGGGTAAGCAATGAAAAGAATAACCAAACTATTCATATAATTCTACTAAAATAAAAACCCACATTGCTCTGGCTTGAGAATTAGTCACCCATTTGATTGTTTCTCAGGAAACAAATGTAAAAATTTGATAGCATTCTGTCTATTCTGTTAAACTCGGAAAATCAAAATTCATATATGATATTATAAGACACAACATTTTTTCTTCCCTTTCCTTTTGTTTTCTTTTCTTGGCAACCAAACAGATCAAATTTATCCATCAATGTACAACTTCCACCAATAATTTTGGCAATCAAAAGGACAAAACAAGAAAAAGGACAAAGAGAAGAGTATGAAGATCATCAAACCTGCAAGAGTTTCGAAGCAGAATTCAAAAACTTAGAACTAAACCCATTGCTCTGTGATAGAGCCTCTATCCATATAGATCACCCATTTCTCCAACTTAAGATAACTTCTCCCATCACAATGAAAATGACAAACTAAGTGATTCAATTCAATCCATCTACTCATGTGAGCATTCTTCTGCATCTGCAATTCCAAAATAATGAGACATTAAGATATTTATAGAACTAAACTAAAGAACATCTAATTATTTAAAAACTTCAATATTTCACTTACTTCTATTTTTGGTTGATTCAATCCAATCGTTGCAAGTGATCAAGGCCTCCACAATATTTGGAAGTAATGAAGCCCGTGTCTCATCAATCACCCTACCGCCTGCACTAAACTCCGCCTTTGATGCAACCGTAGTAGCTGGAACACTTAAAGCATCACGAGCCATCCTTGCCAAAGTAGAAAATTTTGTTTTATTCACTTTCCACCTATGTAGAATATTAAAACTCTTATTACTTAGAAACACCAACTCCTCCAAGTATTACTCCACCTCTGATTTTTGATAGGCGTGAATGTTAAAAGCACGTTCCTGGGCATACCACGTATGAAAACCAGCCAAACTTTCTTGTTTCGAAGAACCGACAAGCAATTGACTACCACTTGAGCTACTATTTTCATAAACAAGTGCAATGAAACTCATATAATAAGAAGAATCACTCCTATACTCATAAAAAAGATCAACAAAACCATTATGAACCCTCTGAATATGCTTATTAGCATCAACACCATAAATAAGCCCAAAGTAGTATTCCACCAAGTCCATTTTAAATCTCGGATCGAGAACCACTGCAATTGCTAACACCAAAGAACATTCTTCCTAATGTTTTTCAAATTTCACTCTCATTGGACTGGCCATCAATCGAATGCAATCATACTCACTTTGCTCCCATGTTTTCATTTCAAGTTGAATAAGGCAAATATCGAAAAAAACACATTTAAAGTAGGAAAAATGGTACCACTAAAGTGAGATGTAGCATCAAAAGAACCTTCAAGGACCCACAAATCATATTTGCTACATTCCACTTGTCCTCAAAAGGATTGTGCTTATATTGTTTGTCAATTTGCCCTAAGCGGTGGAATGCACTTTTCAAACCTAATGCAACTTCAAGCATTGAATAAGTGGAGTTCCATCTGGTAGGAACATCCATGGGGACTTTCTTTTTATGATGTAACTTACATGATTCACTGCAACATCAAATTTTTGTTTTCCATAAGGAGACCTCCCTAAATATCTCACACTTTCTTGGATTTTTGAAAGAAGACTCCCAATCACCTTCAAACCATCCTGAACAACTAAATTCAATATGTGCGCTCTACAACACACATGAAACAATTGTCCACTCAAATGTAGTAATCCTTGGTCATGTAGCCATTGCTTTAAGAGTCTTACCATAACATCATTATTCGTTGCATTATCGACTACCATTGAAAACAACTTCTTATCTATGTTCCACTCCAAAATTAGATCTTTGATAAAGCTAAACAAATGGTCTCCATTAGGCGGGTAATCAATGTGTCTATAAGCAAGGGTTTTCTTCTTTAACTCCCAATCATTAGTCACATAATGGGCAGTCAAACATGTATAGGCAAAATTCTAATGGTTTGAAGTCCATATATCAGTTGTCAAGGTGATCTTAGAATAGAGTTCATCCAAAAATTGATATAACTTGGCCTTTTCTATTTCATAAACATCAAGGACATCCGCCCTAACAGTGTTACGAGAAACAAGTTTGAACATTGGTTGAAGATTATTGCAAAATATTTCAAAAAATTCATGCTCAACCATGTTAAAAGGATAATTATGCTTGATTACCATCCTAGAAAAATCCATACGACTTCTCTCTTGATCGAATTTAAAGGTTGCAGCCTTAAGAGTAGATTCAGAAGCAGCTGATTTTTTAAATGACTAGTTCCTTTCCTACTCTCTCCAACAAATTCCCTATTGTAATTCTTACATCTAGCTATGTCATTTCCATTAGGTCCTTTAAATTTGACAAAGTCATCCCAGACCTTTGAAGTTAGTTTTCGACTCCTTTTTGTGGGTCCTCGAGATACATCGTTATCTAACTCGGCATCATTAGCAATAATAGGTTCACTATAATCCAAAGACATCTTTGGCTCAAAAACTCAAATATGCACTGCACAAGAAATCAAACATAAATAACACTAATGCAGGATCTTTCAAATTCAACACCAAAATAGAACCAAAATTGTATAGATTTAGGACTGAAGTTATGTACAGATTCAGCTAACTAGATTTTTACATAGGTAAATACAACAGAGAATATAAGAGAGTGGTTGGAAAGAATATAGAGAAAACTAGGTACACTAGCTAAATTAACAGACACTAACACATAAAATTAAGCCTCATTTTATCCTGTGTATACTGTTAGCAAACAAACAAACCAACCTATAATAGTTCCAAAACTACTGAGCTTAAGAGAGGCCCCTTTTGCCCAGCCTTTTTCTTTTTTTGTGTTTCTTAAAAAAGATTCAGATACAACAATGGGAACTTTAATACATTCCATAAATCAGCCACATCTGTTACACTAATGTGAGCTTGAATTCATCCCACTTATATGATAAAAACAAATACCCACATTACATTAATATGGACTCTAAAAAAGAGCTTATGTGTGTGGACCGCCCGAACTCTCTCCGCGCGCCCCCCTTTTCGGAGGGGCGTGAATTGGGTTCTAACTACTACAGTTCGGACTTCTGTCACGGTTCTGAATCTAATCTCACAAAGTGCAACGTAAGACTGATAAATCACCAAAGAGTCCAAATCTGGCAAATCGTTTTGGAAAATCGATTTTAATCAAAAAGCGCCAAACATGGACTGCTTTGCTAGATTTCAGAGTCGCTACCTAGATATTTTGTTTTGGAAAATTTAGGAAACCCTGACTCGTGCCTAAGGCCACGTCTCCGTCATCACCAAAGCTGTCTTGGCTCGGGAACTTGGGTACGAGGGGGGAAGGTCATGAAATGAGCACCCCCGCTCGCCCGATCAAAGAATCGACCTCTACTAAACATGATATGTTGTTTTTATAAACACATGTGTTCCTATTTGATTATTAGCTAACTTACTATGTGATGCGCACAACACACAAGACATTAAGACCACGGCCTTATCATGAGTGATCAAAGGTAATGGAGACAAAGAGAATTGGCTCATTTTCATCACTTCAGGTATGAAATGAACCAATTCATCTTGTGTTCAATATAACGTCCGATTGAACACCATGCAATGCAAACAATATGCTTATCTTGGCATGTTTTACTTGGTTGATTTTGTTTACACATTTTAGATTACCAATCAATTCCTTAACCGGTTGGTCCAATTGTGAAAGTCCTCTAATGGGAAAGATGACAGATATTTCAATGTTAAAGTGGCATGCACAAGACTCTATCATGTAAGCAATGCATGCAAGACATGTTAAGGGCCCAAAACACTGAGGCTAGTGAAGAGCATCATACAAGAGGCATTCAATACATAGCCTAAACAACCACACCAGCTCTGGACAGAGCTCAATCATGCCAAATCAGAGGCCAAGACATGCTGAAATTGAAGCTCAAAGGACTAGACAAACATGCATACATGTTAGGCCACAAACAAGGCACAATACACAACCCTCAAAAACAATGAAGGAGTGAAGTGTGTGAGAGTATGACTACAATATATACACTGAAATCATGTGAGAAATGAGGCTAAGGCATGCAAACAACTCAAGCATAGCATGCTAGAGACTTTGAAACTCAAAGCTAGTCAAGGGCCTTTACACTACAACTATGCACAACAAGCCCCACATAGCTAAGACCACTTCAAACAGAGTTTAAACATGTTAAATAAATGTCAAAAACATGCTGGAGTGGAGCATACACATGCTAGATTAATAGGCTAAACCATCAAGTACATTAGGCTAGTGAACAAAATTGCACTACACATGCAAGATACAAGCAACCAATGACTAAACCAGCCTAAAAAGGAGTTATAGCAGGTCCAAAAGTCACAAAAACATGCTCGAACCAAGCCTCAAAATGGGAGAAATGCATGCTCATTTGGTAGGCTATCACCACATGCAAACAAGACAAGAGGAGAGGGGACCACCCCCTACTCTTTAGGACCTCAAAACAAGTTTTCTACCACTGAAATTCCTTTGGAATTCAGTGGTTTTAAGGCCAAAAAGAGATTGTTCCAAAAGCTTTAAAGGATGGCCCAAAAGCTTAGCAAATAAGGCATACAAGGGGGTGAAACACCCCCAACTCCCACAGGGCCTCAAACAACCATCTTGAACACTGAAAAATAGAGCTTTTTTGTAGTTAACAACCAAGCCTAAAACAGCATGCAAAGGTGGCTAATATGGTATACAAAAAAATAAGCTTGAAAGAGGGAATATGCTCACCCTTGAAGCATAGCAGCAAGAGGACAACTTCTGAGCCAAAAACCAGCTTTTTGAACTCCAAACAAACCTCCAAGGACCTTAGCTCCAAGGTAGTGGTGTTTGACTAGGTGTTTCTTTGCAAAAATGTGAAGAAAACACACTTCTAAGCACTATAGAGCACAATATATATATATATATATATATAGAGAGAGAGAGAGAGAGAGAGAGAGAGAGAGAGAGATTTTGTCTTTAAAATTTCTGAACCCCCAAATAGGGGGAGGGAGCTCCCCTTGTATAGGCAATGCAAGCAAAAGCTTGCTTGACAAGCTTAAAGCTTGTTTCCATCTATGTATGGAGGATGAGTTCAGTGAGCCACAGCTGGCTCAAAAGATCTGAAAATATCTAAAAAAGAGAAAGATTGGCCGCCGGCCAATTAAGGTGGCCGGCCGGCCACCTCCTCTAGCCGGCTGGCCACTCCAAGTGGCCTACAAGAGAGAAAAGTGGTCGGCATATGCCAAAAGTGGCCGGCAACCCTTCCCCTCCCTCAGGCAAGAGGCAACAAGGTTTGGCCCAAAAACCAAGGCCAAAACACAAAGTGTTAAGAGGCTCAAAGACAAGACACTCAGCCGAGAACTTCCGGCGCTCGGAACAAGCACAAACATGCGCAATCATCGCGTGCACAAATGATGACGTCAGAGTCTTAAGGTTGGTCAAAAATGTGGTGTCTATAGTTGCCCCTCTTTGACAGAACTTGAAAGTCATGAAATGACGGGAGTGAATGTCAAAGCCCGGAGATGACCCATTTTTGACAAGGCCGAAGACTTAGACAAACAGGCAAGGTAACAATACAGATGCGCCTGCAGGCAGGGGCAAAATGCAAAGGACATGTATAATGCAAGGGCATAACTTATGATTATGCAAAGAGGGCTGTAAAGAAGCATTTAGATACAAATGGTATGCAAAGAAATGCTACAACAAACTCGTACGTAAGCAAGTAAACATGAACCAAACCACATTTCATACACGCACCACATAGGAAAGACTAAGAGCGACCGTTGGGCACACCCGAGGTCTCAAACAAGATTCCGATGCATTGCACGCGAAAGGAAAAAGAGTGGTATAAATATTGGAACACGTTCCAAATGCCCTTAACCAAGGAGGGAGAAACATAGGGACACATCCCAGTGTTTCCAACCAAAGGAGTGGTATAAGCATTGGAACACGTTCCAAATGCTCTTAACCAAAAGGTGGGGGAAAACATAGGAACACGTCCTAGTGTTTCGGAGTGGTATAAGCATTGAAACACGTTCTAAATGCTCTGAACCAAAAAGGGGGGAAACATAGGGACACGTTCCAGTGTTTCCAACCAAATGAGTGGTATAAGCATTGGAACATGTCCCAAATGCTCTTAACCAAAGTGGGGGAAACATAGGGACACGTTTTAGTGTTTCCAACCAAAGGAGTGGTATAAGCATTGGAACACGTTCCAAATGCTCTTAACCAAAGAGGGGGAAACATAGGGACACGTCCTAGTGTTTCGGAGTGGTATAAGCATTGGAACACGTTCCAAATGCTCTTAACCAAAGAGGGGGAAACATAGGGACACGTCCCAGTGTTTCCAACCAAAGGAGTGGTATAAGCATTGGAACACGTTCCAAATGCTCTTAACCAAAGACAGCCTAACACGCCGCGTGCGTGAAGAGAAAGAACAACAATGCCCAGGGCACACAAGATTGAATGCGATAGATACACAAAGTGAACACGTGCGATAGATACACAAAGTGAACATGTGCAATAGACACACAAAGATGAACACGTGCGATAGATGCCCAAAATGGACATGTGCGATAGATACACAAAATGAACGTGTGCGATAGATACACAAAGATGAACATGTGCGATAGAAACACAAAGTGAACACGTACGATAGATACACAAAGTGAACACGTGCGATAGATACACAACGTGAACGTGTACGATAGATACACAAAGATGAACATGTGCGATAGATACACAAAATGAGTATGTGTGATAGATACACAAAATGAGAATGTGCGATAGATACACAAAATGAGCATGTGTGATAGATACACAAAGATGAACATGTGTGGTAGATATACAAAATGAACATGTGCGATAGAAACACAAAATGAACATGTGCAATAGACACACAAAATGAACATGTGCGATAGATACACAAAATGAACATGTACGATCTCTTACCGAGACATAATCAATCTTAACCGGAACTTCTCTGAATGAATCGTATATACAATGTCGTACCTTATGCTGTTGGGGATCTTCTACTTTTTCTTGGTTATACTTCCAAATCACAGGTACTACTTTTCTTCCTAGCCATGTTCACAACTTTCCCTATTCTCCAACAGGGTGACAGACTAGGTTGGTTCAGTATCCAGAATTAAGGCGCATATCCACTACCTCAACCTATGGGGCTTCCATATAGATTTCAAACCGGGGATACACCCCTAGGTATTTAAACCAGACTTTAGTCTCAGAAATCCCGAACCTTTGCGTTCTAGGCATCAGCCATTCGAACTCTAGTTTCCACCGTCTCAGTTGGTCTCCTAGGAACTTATTGCAAATACAACCAAGATGTCTTTGGCAGGGAATGGTACTTCGAGAGAATACTTCTGATCACCATTCTGGCTTGAAGCAGGCTTGAGCTTGAGCTTGAGGTAGAGGCACACTCATAGTTCGGAGCATTGACAAGACCTGAAGAGGTACATCTGGAATGCAATCTCGGAATTTTCTGAAGTTGAAACACACTCAGATGCTCCAGTTTTCCCTCTTTTCTTTTGCTTTACAGTCCGGAACCTAAATAGCTTTAGATAGGTCCTTGTTCTACTGTTCTCACATGACCTGGGTTGAACCCTGTAGTTTTATGAAAGAACAAATCCTGTTTTGCACAAATGTGGAGAATGGCACAGCACTCTGAGCACAAAACGATTTATTTTTGAAATTGAAATTGAGTTCTTAACCGGGTATTGAGTCTACGACTGAACACACCGCAAAAAGACTCAACAAAGGAAAACAAAAGTGACACTCAAAATGACTCAAAATAAGCATCAAGACAAACAAAACACACACACAACACTCAGATGTGTACCGCCAGTGAGAGACCTCTCAGTTCACGAGGAGCCTGTTTCTCCAGGTATTGTTTCCCGCCCTTTCTTATTTGTGATTCTCACATCACTCTGGCACTCAATCTCTTGTTTTCTGAAAAAGCCCTTTTCTTACTTTTCCTCTTAGCGCACATCTCTCTATTCTTCAATCTCTTTTATCTTTTTATCCCTCCCCTGGGTGGTTGATGGATAAGCAGGAAGTTATGGGCTGTTGCCCCTAGCATTCTACTAGATTCTTCTTCTTTGGCCCACAACAGTGAGCTTTCCTACAGAGGGATTGTACTACGACTAGATGTGCAGCAGATCTGCAATTGACGTCGATTAACGATGCACTTGGCTTAACTTGACCGAAATGAGTCAGCACGTCTCACTGACCAGGTATACAATTGATCGGTCTCACACATAGCTTTTTCTACGTCCCCATTCTGGGTCAGACGCTAATATTTTGAGTTAATCATCCAGATGAGGGAACCGAATATCCCGCTCCAGTTCCAGTTCGTGCTTCGCACTTGGCTTGATACCTCACTGCTTGGAGGATGAGAGAGCTTTCGGTTCTTTGCTTTTAGCTTTAGTTGTGCCCTTTCTGGCGAACACATTGATAAAGGGAGAAAAGACAGAAAACCTGACTCGATTGTGCCCCTAGTTCATCATTTTGACCATCTTTTGTTTTGGCTTTCTACTAAAACAATTTTGACCAATATGAGAGTTAGATTAACATGCTTATTCGATTTTCTGATTTGAAATCATGCAAGTCAGGCTATGAGCACTGAAAAGTTTCCTTTTTTTGGGTCCAAGAAATGGTTCAGTTCTGGAAAAAAGAAATAATTTTTGAGAAAATTAGTCAGCTTCATTAAAAATTCTCAAAAACTATTTTTGCACATGGCCACTGCTCGACCAACATGGAATCTATTCTCGAGATGCACAACCTCAGATTTGAACTTGATTTGCCTTGCAGCTGAATCTTCCAACAGAATAGAACAACTGAATTTGAGCAAAGATGATCATGAAGATGAGCCACTTCACATGGACAACAAAGCCGAGTTGAATAAGGATAAATCAATCAACATGGATGCGCCAAGCAGGCTGAAAAGGATTGGGCCGAACTTCAAGATGAAGTTGCCTACGTATCCCAAACATGGGAATCAGGCTTGACGTAGTTTCGGGTTGAGGTTCACTCGGGTGTTGATACTCTCCTTTTACGGTCTAACTTTTGCCAAGGCCGCCCTTCCGGGTTTTCAACCTTGCGAGCTCTGTTTTTTTTTTCTTTTCATTTCTTTTCATTCTTTGCTCTTTTCTATTTTTCATTTCTTTTCTTATTTTCTTTTCTTTTTCTTTTCAATTTCTTTTCTTGCTCTCTTTTCATTTGCTCTAACTTTTGCCTGGGTCGCCCTTCCGGATTTTCGGCCTAGCAAGCCTCTCAAGGATAGAAAAGTTTAGCTTTGTCCATGTTGGTCGATTTGAGATCTCAAAGCCATCTGAATCCAGGAGAATGGCTGTTGTTCGCTGATGATATAGAAGTCCATCCAATGGGCGCTGAATTTGCCCCTAGTGTTTTGGATAGAAACTCAGTTGTCCTTCAGCAAAAACTTTCTTCTTTCAGCTACTGGAATTTGGCTTTCTTGCTAGTCTTCATTAGTTTGCAGAATGACCCATTCTTCGAATCTTTGAGCACATCTGACATTTTTGCCCCTAGTTCAAGGGATGCTTTTGATCTAGCTTTGCAAGCTTCTGTTGATAACATCTGATCTTCTTGATCTGACTTTCTTGCCCCTAGTTCGAGGGTTGCTTCAAATCTGGCCTGGCGGGCCTCTTTTGATGTCATACGACCTTATTGCCCCTAGTTTATGGGTTGCTTCAAATCTGGCCATACAAGCCTCACATTGTGGTTGACCATTGAACATTCTGAATCCAAGTTCAAGGTTTGAAAGCAAAATAGGTTGAGTCTCGAGGCTGAGAGCGATCCTATGCTGCACAATCTCAAGAGCGATTCCACACAAGTCTTCGCAGGACTACGCAAAACATTTTTTGAAATCTTTTAAGAACGTGAGTAATCGCTCGCGTCGAAGACAATGTAGAACCAATCTGGGTCAAGCCGGGATCCTTCTCAGTACTCACATTAACAAACATGATCTCATTAATTAAGGGCTTAGCATGCCTCTCTTCCTCTCAATTAATCAAATTTTTGCAAATCCTGATGAATTCCTTCCTCTTTGTTTTCATCACAGTGTTAGAAAAGTTTTGAAAAACTTAGGTCAATGCAATGATTTGAAGGCACAGAAAAGTAGGTGAAAATCTCTGCCATTTCATTCAAATCTTCTAGCACAACTGGCTTCATGGAAGAAACAAACTCAAAAGAAAGAGTGCAAAAGACAAACACAAAACAAGATAGTGATGTCTGAGGTAACACTCCCGAAATCACCCGACTCTAACAAAATAGGACTGACTTGATACAACAAGATAGACTCAACTAACTCAGTGCAAAAAGACTGACTCAATACAACACAACAAGACTGATCCAGTGCTGTAGACACCCCATTTTTGACCGACCTTAAGACTCAGACATCACCGATTGAGCGCTTGGTGATGTTGCATATTGTGCTCGTTCTGAAGTTTCAGAGTCTCGGCTGCGAGCCTTGCCTCCGGACTTCGGGGCTCTTTCGTGCTTTGCCTCGGTTTGTGAATCGGGTCCCGTTTTCTCCATTTTCTCTTCCCAAAGGAAGGGAGAGGTCTTGTAGACCATCTCTCAGTGGCCGTAGGCTACGTTTCGTGGTCGTAGGCCATTTTTCCCGTTTGGAGCCCGGTTTCTGATTTTTAGGGCCGTCGGCCGTGTGCCTCAGTTCGGGACCGCTTAACTACCTCCGTTTGCTCCGGTTTTTGGCATACACTTTATTTCCTCCCTTTTGAGGGACACTGTGGCCCGAGAGGCCAACTTCGTGGTCGAACGCCACCTCCGGTGCTTAATAGTCAGTTTTCGGGGCCCTAGGCCGCGCGTTTCGGTCCCCGAACCCCCGTTTTGCATCCGTCTTGGTTCCTTTTTGGCGGAGACCTTATTTTCATTATTAGGAAGGTTGTAGGAGGGTGGGAGACCAGCAATTTTTCTGAAAAACCAGCTTTCTCCTTTTTCTCTCGCCGAAAGCCGGTTTTTTCTGACAGAAAGCTGGTTTTTCTTACTTTTGGGCCACAATTTCTGATTTTTCATACCACCATTGTGATCTACACACCTGGGAGGCCACCAATATGGGTAGGATGACCAGTAATTCTTCCTGACCCTTTTGAACCCCTCTAAAAAGTTGGTTTTTCTCTCTCCCGAACCACATTTTCTGGTTTTTCTCCATACAGCTGTGTTTCACTCACCTGGGAGGCCACCTTTCTGGGGTGGCCGACCAGTAATTGTTCTTGACCCTTTTGACCCCTGGTCGGCTGACCAGGGGAGGTGGCCGGCCGACCACCTTGACCTTTTGAACCTGGTCGGCCAGGTTTGTCTCCTTGGGTGCATTCCAGCTGTGCCAGCTGTTTTGCACCTGTCCCTCTGTCCGAGGGTCTGCCCTAGTTTTTGGTCCATTTAAGGTGGTTTTCACCCCTTTGCTTAGTTTCAAGGAGAGTTTGGCCCTTTTGGTCAATCTTCTTGGGGAAGCTTGACCCTTTTGGTTTAGCTTCCTCAAGAAGCTTGACCCTTTTGGTCAAGCTTCTCTTAGAAGCCTTGAACCTTTCTCTTGGCTTCTCCAAGAAGCCTCACTTCTTCTCCTCTATATAACCAACCCTCCACCTCATTTTGCAAGGGTTAGAAAAAAAACCAGCTGGGATTTATACACACAACCCTCCATATCTCTCTCATCAAAGCTCAAAACACCCATTGTTCTTGGCCTTTACACTACACCTCTAAGCCTACTACCTCCACCACCCATTCAAACACCTTGAGGCTGATTTTCAGAGGTTAGGAGCTCATTTTCTTGGACCAAAAGCTGCTGCATTGCTGTGCTACAAGGGTAAGTCATCTTCCCCCTCTTTGAAGCTTTATCTTGCTCTATACCTTAGCCTTTCTTGCTTTCATTTCTGGGCTTCGACCCAAACTGTAAAGTGTCTTATTTTGGCCTCCTCTTCAACTTTGATTAAGGACACCTTGCTGTTTGAAGTCATCTATTTCCTTGTTTGTTCAATCTCTCTTTTAGGGCTATTTTTGCATCATATTTTAGCCTTACTTGTGAACATTTTCGAGATTTTATATAAACTGAAAAAAGTCTTGTTTTGATCTCCTCTTTAAGTTTGTTTGAGGTCACTTTTCTGTTTGGAGTCATCTCCTTCCTTGCATGCTTCATTTCTACATGCTTTGAGCCATACATTTGAGCATTTGCATTGGCCTTGTTTTGGCCTCTTAGCCACTGAAATCCAGTGGATTTTCAGTGACTTTGATGAGGTTTTGAGCTTTGAAATCATAGAGGGGTGACCCTCTCACCCCTCATTCTCTTTACTAGCATGTTTGGCCTTCCAAAGGGACTCTATTTTGCATGCATTGAAGTCATGTTTCAGGCCTTATTCTGAGGGTTTTAAGGTCTGCCTAGGCTCTTTTAAGAGCCCATTTTTCCATATCTTATGTCTATGATGCATGTGTAGAGCAATCCCATTCAAGGCCTCTCAAAGAGGCCTTCCTTTGCATATTTCCTAGACTGATTTCATGGCCTATTTGGTGAGTTTTAGGGCTGTCATAACCCATTTCCAGAGTTGGTTTGGTCTTGCTAAGTGTCTATCTTATATGTGCTTAACAACCCCTTGTATGGCCCTTTAAAGGAACTCATCATTTTTGCATGTTTTGGTTGCATTTCAGAGGTTATTTGGGTATATTTTGACATGTTTTATTACTGATTTTGGCTGGTTTGATGAGTTCTCTTGTGCTTCATATACATGCCATATAAACCATGTTTACTGGCCATTGTTGCATGTTGTTTTAGCCCATCATGTTAGCACTTTTTGGCCATGCTTTAAACTAGAAATGTACATGTTTTGGGACTGCCTTGGCTCTGTCTTTGTGCTTCATATTCAAATAATGCTTGCTTTGCATAGCTATAAGTCAATACATGTGCCTAGTTTTGAGTTTCGGGGTTTACTTCATGCATCGGGTGCCATATTCCCATGTTTCGGGATCATTTAGCATCATGTTTCAGTGCTGGAATTTACATGTTCATATGCCATCTCTCATCCTTTGCCATGCCTTGTTAGAGTTGCATGTTGTGTCTTAGGATCGGTCCTCGGTTTACGTGCATGTGCGCACGCATTTCGGTTATCTCATTTTCATCTTATGGCTACTGATGTGAGTGTGGCTGAGGTCCACTCATGTTGGCGTAAGTCCATTATGCATTGTGTATGCCATTTCAATTCATAGCATTGCGTATGCTAGGTTGTATGTTAGAGCATTATGTATGCCTTGCTACATCGTGCATTGTGTATGCCATCTCATAGCATTGCGTATGCTAGGTTGCATGTTAGGATTGTATTCATACATGTCATGCATATTGCATTGTGTTTGGGATAGGAGTTAGCCTAAGAACGGGAAACGAGGGACGTTTCGTACTTTGAGTGACGGAACGTGTCTCAATTCCCGGTTGCCGACACTCCGGATTACCCATGATGAAGTTTAGCTCTTGTTGTGTTTTCATATGCATTCATTTCATATTGAGACGTGCAATTCGACTCCTCGGCCATCATGCATCGAGATGCGTGATTGGTGGCACGAGGATCGAGGTGTGCATACATATGTGAAAATACTTTGCCATGCCCCTTTCTTGCTCTCTGTTGCAGTAAATCAAGAATCAACAGCCTTCTAAAGCCTTGCACAACATTCCGAGATTAATTGCAAACAGAGGCAGACCGGGGCATCGCAATGGATTTCCGCGCAAGGCAACTCAAGCATGCATCATTCATCATCCGGAACAGAGCTGAGGCGGTCCATGAGCTTGCATGCTAGTTTACTGCTTTCCTAGTTAATTTGATTCATTAATTAGGGTTTTGTACTTATTCGGACTGTATTATTTACTTGGGACTGTATATTATTTATTCGGACCCTCCGAGAGAGGGCACAACTGTAATAAGTGTGCGTGCGTGTGATATATGTCTTCCAACCCCACGTCTTTCTCCCTTTTATTTACCAGCTTATGATGGTTAGTTTAGGGCATGTTTCAATTAGCATAGCATGTTTGCATTCATTCATCTATTTTGCATGCACCGGGCTCGGCGCATCATACTAACTGCATTTGTATTTCAATTCCGAGTTGAATACATGTTAACTGTAGCATTTCATATGCCATATTTAGAATAGCCGATGCCTACTATAGTTGCATTTTTTTGCATGTGTTGCATTAAGCATTTCTATATAATTAGGGTCATACATGGATTTCTAACATAGCTTCTTTTTTTGGCTTGGAGTACTAGGTAAGTTTTATGCTTTAGCATCCTTGCATGCATGTGAGTGACTGACATGATAGCATGCTTACCATGAGGCTATATGCTTATGTGATATAACTGCCTGAGTGCCTGTGGGTGAAGGTTGGGTTATTTGGATTGGAACAAATCATCGACTGTGAGTTTTAAGCCCACTAGATAGTGGCAAAACCATCTTTTTCTAAGCCCACCCGAGGGTGGCAAAATCTGCATTTTAAGCCTACTTGCGAGTAGCAAACCATCTTCCAAAAATGAACATGAAACGTTTTGTTCCAATTCAGGTGACCCAGTCTATACTTGTATGCTGTGCACATCACATAGTAAATCTAGGCTAAAAACCGGAATAAGAACACATAATGTTTTCAAAACTAGATATCATGGTTAGTAGAGGCCGATCTTTGATCGGGTGAGCGGGGGTGCTCACGAAGTGACCTTCCCCAATCGTACCCAAGTTCCCGAGCCGATGCAACTTTGGTGATGACGGACACGCGGCCTTAGGCAACGAGTCAGGGTTTCCTAAATTTCCCCAAAATAAAATATTTAGGTAGCGACTCTGTATCTGGCAAAGCAGTCCATGTTTGGCACTTCTTTAAAAAAAAATCTGTTTTCCAAAAATGATTTGCCGGATTTGGACTCTTTGATGATTCATCGGTCTTGCATTGCACTCTGTGAGATTAGATACAGGACTGTGACACCAATTGAGTCCGAACTGTAGTGAGGCCCGAGGGCGCGTCTACAAGTGCCTAAGTCGGAAAGTAAAATAAACAGCATTCTCAAAACAGTGCATGCCATCCCCATATCTAGAGTAAACTGAGCACCATCCGCAGGTGGTTCATCCCCCGATCACATGATCACATTATCTCCCAAGTTCACTGATCCAGTGCCGATAGACTTTGCAGGACCTGGTGCGACGATGACCTCGTTGTCAATCAGATCTTGTATTTCGTGGCAAAGACGAAAACACATGTCAGTGTCGTGGTCGGCTTGTTGATAGAAGGCACAGTACTTGGCCAGATCATGGGAGGGAGGAAGTTTATTCGGTAATGGTAGCGGCTCCAGGGGCTTCAGATGCCCTTTTCTGATCAGGACCCTCAGGGCCATTGATAGAGACATGTACAGTGGGGTGAACACCCTCTGGCCTCGAGGTAGGTATTTGGCAAGTTGTGAGCTGGTTGTGTTGGATGTACCGGCGAAAGGGTCAGCAGGTGTTGACTGGGTTTGTCGATCTCTTCTGAGTGTAGGATTGGAGCTGAAAGGGGTCTTTCTGGTAGGACATCCCTTTTCTCGGTTTGCCCCTTAATTCAAACTGCCCCAAACTTGAGTGGCAAAAGTGTCATCCATAGTTTTTGCAACCACTGCAAGCACTTGCTGTTTGTTCAGTCCTTCGGCTTTCAAAGCCTCAACAGCCCACTGAAGATGTTCATAGGGACCGATGCCTGCCCCGACCTTGTTCTTACCACTTGCCTTTACATTGTCAAAGGATCGGGTCGCTATATTAGAGCGGAGCCCTGTTGTTGTCGACACGCCAACACCCAAATTTGAGATGGCTTCAGGTTAGCCCTTTTCAGTTGCCGCTTGCCCCAAGATCAAGGAGCCTTTTGGCATGAAAGTTCTGGCATGTGATGTGGTCGATGACGGAGCCAAAATTCCAAAGGCTAAATCTGCCACAGTTTTTTGCAAATCTTCAATCATGCTCACCAGTTCAGAAGTAGGGTTCACGGGTTTGAGATGATTGGGGTTTAGGTGTAACCATCATGCATAAGTCCATGTTTACTGGAATGAACACCTCAGGCTTGGGTAAATGGGCTGGGGTGATGTATATACTGGGGTCAAACGGGGTTGGCCGTTGTTTGGATGAAGTTTACTTGCCTAGGTGGAGGGTTTTGATTGACATTTGGTTTTTCTGGAGGTGCTATTACCTTGTTGTCAATGAGATCTTGAATCTCATGACGTAGTCTGAAGCAAAAGTCAGTATCATGACCGTGCTGCTGATGGAAGGCACAGTATTTAGCTGGGTCATGCTTTGGAGGGAGAGGGTCGGGTAGAGGCCGTTGCTCTAGCGGTTTCAGATGTCCTTCCCTGAGTAGGACCCTTAGAGCTTTAGACAAAGGCATATAAAGTGGGGTGAAAACCCTTTTGCCTTGGGGTAGATAGTTCGAAGTTTGGGGGTTTGGATTGGACGTACCAACAAAGGGGGTGGCTGTTTTCAGAGTGGTGGTGACCATTCCAACTTCAGAAGATCTTGCAGTTGCATCACCACTGGTGGTCGCATTCGAACTGCGTGTATAACCCTTCTTGGGTGACTCCCTTTCGTGGTCAATCAGACCTTGTCTCATAGCATCTTCTATCTGTACCCCAATCTCGTGGAGGTCAGCAAAGGTGGGGAGGGGTAAGACAATCATCCTCTACATCAACTTCGGTTGCAGATTCCGCACGACCATTTTTATCTGGTCTTTCTCAGCTGGCTTGGTGGTCATCATAGAAGCTTTGGCTCTCCAACGGGTTACGAAGTCAGAGAAGCCCTCCTTCAACTCTTGTCTAGTTGCCTCGAGATCACGAGTTGTGACCTCGATTTGCTTGTTGTACAAATATTGGGCGATGAAAGCCTCGGCCATCTCTTCCCAACTCCTCTTTACTAAATCCTCCAACTTAGCGTACCAGATGGCCGCAACACCCGATAGGGTCTGACCGAAGAGAGATAGCTTTTGTAATCTGGAGAGGCCCATCAGCCGTAAGATATCCGAGAACAACCACAGATGTACCATAGGATCTCCAGAACCATCAAAACGGTCTATATGTGACATCTTGAACCGGTCCGACAATGTCATTGCCGAATACGTGTAACCATCCTCTATGTCTGGAATGGAGTTAACGCCTTGAGCCCTCTTGAACAGCTTTTCAAGCTTGCTCACTTTTAATGCAGTTAGATCCACTTCGAACTCAAAAGGGGCCTCAATTGGGTGGGCTTGTGCTTTGAAGTCTGAGGTGGAGTGGGATCCACTGGGACATTTGTATTCTCCTGGGCATTGGCAGTAGGGGCAGGAGCCCTTGGTGTAGGAATTTCTACTGGAGGTGGGTGGGACGCAGAAGCTGTTCCCTGTTGTGTTTGTTGCTGTTGTGGTTGAAGCCGAGCAATGAGTTCAGCCTGCTGGGCCACGACCTCGGTCTGGCGGGCGGTAACCTCTGCTTAGCGGGCAGTATCCCGCTGCATAGCCTCCATAGTCTGTTGGAGCTGACGCATCATGTCTTCCATACTCATACTGACTAAAGGGGGCTGATCTATCGGATCTGGTGAGTTTTCTCTTTTTGAGGTAGAAACAGGAAACTAAGCCCAACTGCGCACAGGTGATGTAGATAGTGACCGCTGAACTGGAGACTGTTGAACTGGTGATCTGTGCCTGACTGGCCTTTTTTGCCTTGCCTCTGGCGAAGGAAACACTGGTTACTCTTGGAATTGAATCTCTGACTTGACAAAGTCTATCAGCACAAGCTCGTAACCGGTCAGCCTTATGGCACGATTTTCTAAGCAAGCCTTCGGCAAACCGTTCAAGAATAGCAGATGACAAACACTGTGACTTAGGCGTACCTATGCAAATGCAATGCAAAGAAACATATAAGTGTAGACAAAACAACATATCATGAATTTCGAGTCAAGTTCTTTAAATCCCCAGCAAAGTCGCCAGAAACTGTAGACCGCCTGAACTCTCTCCGCGCGACCCCCTTTTCGGAGAGGGTGCGAATTGGGTTCTAGCTACTACAGTTCGGACTCCTATCACGGTTCTGAATCTAATCTCACAAAGTGCAATGTAAGACTGATAAATCACCAAAGAGTCCAAATCCGGCAAATCGTTTCAGAAAATCAATTTTAATCAAAAAGCGCCAAACATGGACTGCTTTGCTAGATTTTAGAGTCGCCACCTAAATATTTTATTTTGGGAAATTTAGGAAACCTCGACTCGTGCCTAAGGCCACGTGTCCGTCATCACCAAAGTTGCCTCGGCTCGAGAACTTGGGTACGAGGGGGGGAAGGTCATGAAATGAGCACCCCCGTTCGCTCGATCAAAGGATTGGCCTTTACTAAACATGATATGTTGTTTTTATAAACACATGTGTTCCTATTTGATTATTAGCTAACTTATTATGTGATGCGCACAACACACAAGACATTAAGACCACAGCCTTACCATGAGTGATCAAAGGTAATGGAGACAAAGAGAATTGGCTCATTTTCATCACTTCAGGTATGAAATGAACCAATTCATCTTGTGTTCAATATAACGTCCGATTGAACACCATGCAATGCAAACAACATGCTTATCTTGGCATGTTTTACTTGGTTGATTTTGTTTACACATTTTAGATTACCAATAAATTCCTTAACCGGTTGGTCCAATTGTGAAAGTCCTCTAATGGGAAAGATGGCAGATATTTCAATGTTAAAGTGGCATGCACAAGACTCTATCATGTAAGCAATGCATGCAAGACATGTTAAGGGCCCAAAACACTGAGGCTAGTGAAGAGCATCATACAAGAGGCATTCAATACATAGCCTAAACAACCACACCAGCTCTGGACAGAGCTCAATCATGCCAAATCAGAGGCCAAGACATGCTGAAATTGAAGCTCAAAGGACTAGACAAACATGCATACATGTTAGGCCACAAACAAGGCACAATACACAACCCTCAAAAAAAATGAAGGAGTGAAGTGTGTGAGAGTATGACTACAATATATACACTGAAATCATGTGAAAAATGAGGCTAATGCATGCAAACAACTCAAGCATAGCATGCTGGAGACTTTGAAACTCAAAGCTAGTCAAGGGCCTTTACACTACAACTATGCACAACAAGCCTCACATGGCCAAGACCACTTCAAACAGAGTTTAAACATGTTAAATAAAGGTAAAAAACATGCTGGAGTGGAGCATACACATGCTAGATTAATAGGCTAAACCATCAAGTAAATTAGGCTAGTGAACAAAATTGCACTACACATGCAAGATACAAGCAAACAATGACTAAACCAGCCTAAAAAGGAGTTATAGCAGGTCCAAAAGTCACAAAAACATGCTCGAACCAAGCCTCAAAATGAGAGAAATGCATGCTCATTTAGTAGGCCATCACCACATGCAAACAAGACAAGAGGAGAGGGGACCACCCCCTACTCTTTAGGACCTCAAAACAAGTTTTCTACCACTGAAATTCCTTTGGAATTCAGTGGTTTTAAGGCCAAAAAGAGATTGTTCCAAAAGCTTTAAAGGATGGCCCAAAAGCTTAGCAAATAAGGCATACAAGGGGGTGAAACACCCCCAACTCCCACAGGGCCTCAAACAACCATCTTTAACACTGAAAAATAGAGCTTTTTTGTAGTTAACAACCAAGCCTAAAACAGCTTGCAAAGGTGGCTAATATGGTATACAAAACAATAGGCTTGAAAGAGGGAATATGCTCACCCTTGAAGCATAGCAGCAAGAGGACAACTTCTGAGCCAAAAACCAGCTTTTTGAACTCCAAACAAACCTCCAAGGACCTTAGCTCCAAGGTAGTGGTGTTTGACTAGGTGTTTCTTTGCAAAAATGTGAAGAAAACACACTTCTAAGCACTATAGAGCACAATATATATATATATATATATAGAGAGAGAGAGAGAGAGAGAGAGATTTTGTCTTTAAAATTTCTGAACCCCCAAATAGAGGGAGGGAGCTCCCCTTGTATAGGCAATGCAAGCAAAAGCTTGCTTGACAAGCTTAAAGCTTGTTTCCATCTGTGTGTGGAGGATGAGTTCAGTGAGCCACAGCTGGCTCAAAAGATTTGAAAATATCTAAAAAAGAGAAAGATTGGCCGCCGGCCAATTAAGGTGGCCGGCCGGCCACCTCCTCTAGCCGGCCGGCCACTCCAAGTGGCCTACAAGAGAGAAAAGTAGCCGGCAGATGCCAAAAGTGGCTGGCAGCCCTTCCCCTCCCTCAGGCAAGAGGCAACATGGTTTGGCCCAAAAACCAAGGCCAAAACACAAAGTGTTAAGAGGCTCAAAGACAAGGCACTCAGCCGAGAACTTCGGGCGCTCGAAACAAGCACAAACATGCGCAATCATCGTGTGCACAAACGATGACGTCAGAGTCTTATGGTCGGTCAAAAATGGGGTGTCTACAATGTGGTGGGAAGAAATTATCATATCTAGAATTGAATGAAACAAAATTGATTGTTTAGAATGTGAAAACGGAACAACATGGCATCTCATGATTTGGATTTCACTGGAAATAATAAAGCTATGCTTTTCAAAACCGTCATACCCACTTTAATAAAATAGTTTAAGAAAAATGGAAATTCAAACTTCCAAGTCCTTCTTGATTGTTTCAATGGAAAGTTGTTTCCAGAAAAGTTTTCTGTCTAAAAAGACAAATTTTAGTTGCCCAAATCAAAGCAAAAAAGGAATAATAAAAGAACCCCAAGCTTTCCAAAGTACCCATCAAGTAACAAATATATAGAGTCCCAAAAACATTCAAGAAAATGTTTCAGAATTGAATTTCCATTCAAACAAACAACCCAGACCTCTTATATAAACACAAGGTAGTAAAAACCTGATATAATGACAAACACAAAAGGAGCACAACCATAAACCCTCAAAACAACAATTCGAAATAGATACACTAGATCCACTCGAAGAACATCAATCATCGAAAAATCACAGGAACCTAAGCCCAAGCTTAGAAATAAAAAACATAACAAAAATCAAAGCCAAAAATTCAGAGAAAACTTAGAAATTCAATTACTTAAAATAGTTTGATTTTGAGCTCTCCTGATTTGAGCTTGTTTTGTCAGAGTCGGAGAAGAAGACGATGAAAGAGAGATTTGATACTGACCTATATGAGAGAGAAATCTGAGAGAGAAATCTGATTTTTCAGATCTAGGTATTCTTCGATGTGAGATGATGAAAGAGATGATGAGAGAGAGATTTGATTCTGAGAGATCTGATTTCATTTCTGGGAATTCAATGTAATCGGATTGGGAAAACAAATGGACCGGGTCGGATTTATCCGAATCCAACCCATTTTAAATTGGGCCACACATATACAGATTAAACAGATATTCGGATTCAGATTTTTATAAATGGACTGGGTTAATCGAATCGGATTCGGGTTATACCCGATCTGTTGACAGGCCTAATAGAAGGTGATAGATTATATTTGTTTTATGATTTGCTACTCTTTCGCTTATCTTGTGGGGATTGAGGTTGAGGTTGAGATTCTCTATCATGTTCATTATGAAGCTTCCACAGCTTGGGTGGGTTCAATCATCTCATTATTCATGATGAATGAGGATGAATTCATCATGTTTAGCTTCTAGTGGTATGTTAAGAGAATTAGTGTGTCTATTTTATATTCCTATGTTAGAGAAGCACTTTGGCTCATTTTCTTTTCTACCACATTGTTTCTTAGTTTCTTTTGATTAGTAGCTTCTCTATTTTCATTTGGTAGCCTTGTAGTGTAATTGATTTATTTAGCTTCTATCATTCTTGATAGTTTACTTCTTTAGTTTAGATGTATGTATATTCGTTTTTCTCTTCTATTTTTTCTCTATCCCTTTTATTTGGAGCTTTCCATATTTTGGCATCATGTTTTCTTTATTCATCATTTTTCCATGTTTTGCATCCATTTTTCATGCATAACACTTGGCTCATTTTACTTACTATTTTCCTTACTCCTTATGTGATTGTGTGTGCAATCACATGTTTTGAGATGGTTCACGTGTCATATGCTAGTAGCTAAGTCTTTAGCATATTTTGGTTATAAATCTCATATTATGAATTAGTAGAGGCTGATCTTTAATCGGGTAAGTAGGGGTGCTCAATTCATAACCTTCCCCCCTCATACCTAAGTTTTCAAATTGAGGCACTTTGGTTGTGAGAGATAGTGGCCTTTGGCACGAGTCATGAGTTTCTTAATTTTTTCAAAAGATTAGGTGGCGACTCTAAGTCTGTTGACATAGTCTATTTTTGGCATTTCTTGTGACAAGTGGATTTTCTATGGATTTGTCAGATTTGGACTCTCATTCGGTTTCACATTGCACTCATGAAATCAGACCGAAGGTTTGAACTGTCAAGCGCACTCAAACACCCTCCAGGAGATCCCACAATTGGATTATAATTTTAGAGTAATTGTATATTTACTTAAAATGGCGAATTATACTAATCATCCCTATAGTTTGGGGCTTGTGTCACTTTAGTCCTTGATTTTTCAATTGTGACAAATTTGACCATGAATTTGAATCTCGTTCAAAATAAGGACAATTGAAGATATTATTGCTCAATTTCAAGAGCAAAGTCATCAATTTGATAAAATATAAACTAATTTGACAAAAATAAATATCAAAAAAATATTTTTGAATTTTTAAAAATTATTTCTACCCACTAAAGATAAAATTATATAAAATTGATAAATATTTTAGGCATTTATTTATTTATTTTTTTACCAAATTAATTTTTATTATGTATTTGAATGATGATCATGCAATGAGTGATTGTTTTTATTTTTATTAAATTAGTTTCTATTTTTCTAAAAGTCAAATATGGGGACAACTTTGATATCATTATTAAACCAATCTATTAGATCAAAAAAATCCAAAACTAAAAACATTTTATATATTAAATATATCGATTACACATTAAAAGTCTAACAACCCCCCATTACATGATCATCATCCAAACACATAATAAAAATTAATTTGGTAAAAAAAATAAATATATATATCTAAAAGATTTATCAATTTTACATAATTTTATCTTTGATGAGTAGAAATTATTTTTCAAAATTTGAAAATATGTTTTTGACATTTAATTTTATCAAATTATTTTATATTTTATTAAATTGACGATTTTGCCCTTGAAATTGAGTGATGATATCTTTAATTGTCCTTATTTGGAACACGATTCAAAATTCAAGGTCAAATATGTCACATTTGAAAAGTCAGGGACCAAACTGATACGAGTCCCAAACTATAAATTAGCCCTACTTAAAATATTACTAAAAACATACATGTCCATACGTGATTGGATGTTTAAATGTCATTGATAACCAATCACATTTGGCCTCTTGTATTTTTAGTAAGATTGTTAGTATTTGTAGAATTATCATAATTTTAAGGGAAAAAAAGTATAATACGTAAATTAGGGACACATCCCTTTATAGGTTTCACTAAGAGTTTTAATTCCCCAAAAGTTTGATTGTTAGTTGAAATCCTTGATATTTTAAATTAATAAGGAAAAACTATGATATAAATTGTCAAAAATAGCCTTTTAATCCTAAAATCACTATTTTTCATATTTCTCACTCTCTCTCTCTCTCTCTCTCTCTCTCTATTACAACATGTTTCAGATTTGGGGTAATGGTGTCACTAATGTCAAATCACATTTGTCATCGCCATTACTGATTTTTTCATCTAGATTGTTTACACGGTCACCTTCATTCGACTTTGATGACATCTTACAACGGCGATGATTGCATGACATTCTTTCTGCACAACTTCCACCACCACATCTCGACCGTTCTACCACCATTACCAATGCCTTTTGGTTACTCCACCGTCTTCCTATGTTGTCCAAATTTATTTTTGTTTTTTTTCTTTTCTCATTCTATTTATTTGTTATTTCTCATTTGTAACGCCCCAAAATAATAACCACAACCACCTCGTGATTTTCAATGGAAAAACAACAAAATATATATAATCAACCTTTCATCAATATTCTGTTACCGTACAAAAGACGACATATGCATATATACATTCATAAGTCTTAGATCCTAAATCTATAGCATATGAAATGTGCAAATTAATTGGAACAAAAGGATGTACATATTAGTTTCTGCCCTAATGGCTACATCTTTCCAAGTGAATGCTTGGGTACAACAAAAGTGAGTTAAACTCAATACGTAGAAAGCCTAAGGCTTGCACAAAAATAATTACACAAAAGAAACAAAAAGAAGATCTCGACTCCAAGTCCTCCCAAGCTATGTCCTTGGTGGAGGCATATCATTAGTATCTGAAAGTTGTTTTTCACGTAGGGTGAGCTAAAGCCTGATAAAGATACTCAAACACGGCGTATGAAGCTTAACCAAATCATATGGTGAATGCAATGCATGCTATTTGCCAAAACATTATGCTTTTTCATTTTAAAACAATGCAATATCTCAGTTATATGTATATCAATTCAATAAATAATCCTTTTTCAAAATTAGAAGACAGGTTAGTGGATACAAAACACTAGGAATCTCTAGGAACGTGTCTGCCAGTAGGTTATACAAGCACTACCAAAGCTATTTTATCGGTACTAACCGGAAGAATCAACACCTAACCACACGGGTTTCTAAACTTTCACCAAGTACACAGTCCAACATAATAAACCATAACTACACTCCCTAATTAGATTTACCAAGGTATATACTCATTTTTCTTAAAACAATATATTTCCAATGTTTAAGTATGAAACAATGCTCAATACAAGATATATGATGTATGAGTAATTAGTTTCAATTAACCTAATCCTCATGCAAGTTCTACAATAATCAAAGCTATCCTCCACCGATAACCCAAAACAGATATCTCTACTCAACATATAAATTTCCAACAACAGGTATATTCTCATAAATTTCAATATGAAAGTGATAATATATATCCAACTCCACTCTCACCATCAACAGATACATTCATCTTATCCTTTCAAACCCAACATCTTTTTCCCTTTTTTTCATAAATCAAACATCAATGATTTTCCAATAGAAACTTTCTTTACTTTTAAAATCACATTTAAGGAAGGAATTTCTAACATTTCAACAATATTTATACCTCCATAACCTTTCTTAAGAACCTATGTGAAAACCCTCTTTTACATTTCAAAAACTAAACCCAAAATCAAAACCCTCATCTCCCAAACCACAATACTTGACAAGGAGCACATAACTAAGTTAAGAATCATACTAGAAGGTTGAAGAAATCCCTACCTCAAGTTTAGAAGATGAAGAAAGCAAGCCCTAACTTGAGACGGAGTCAAAATAGAAGTTTCACTAATTAAAATGTTCTCCTTAATAAGCTCTACATTTTTCTTCAAAGCATAAAAGTGGCGAGATCAAAGGATTTGGGTGTATTTGAGATGTTTAGGTAAGAACTAAAGAGAAAATGTGAAGAAATTAGGTTTATAAATGTTTTAGAGAGAGAGAAATGAAAAAGTAACTAAGAATTTCTTTTCCCCTGATCTGGTATATGCACAAACCGCTCGAGCGACCAAACCACCACTCGAGTACCAAACACAAGAAAGTGACACCACTTAAGTGGCCAAAGCATGGCTCGAGCACACAATGACCCATTCCCAGAAGTTCAGACTTGCAAGAGATTGCTCGAGCGAAGAAAAAATCGCTCGAGTAAAGATCATCCTACTCTCAGCAGTTTTATAGACCTGCAAAAATACTGGGAGATCTCAAAGACTGCTTGAGCAACCAAAGCAACGCTTGAGTGAACAAGAAATGAAATGGACAGTAACTCTTTTGAAAAACTATCTCCCAACCTGTTCAAGACATAGCCGACAACTCCAAACAACTAAATCTGAATAACAACAAGATAAGAAGGATTATAGACAACAATAAAAGAATCAGATCCCGGATCCAAGAATATGAAAAGGGTTGGGTCTAACCCAAGCTGTTATATTATTTATCTCTCTATTTTTATGTATCTTCTCTCATTCATTTCTCTGTTAAAAAATATATAAATTTGCAATCGCAGTGCGAAATTTCACGGTCATAATGAAATTTCAATCAGTGATTTTTTTTCAAAAAAATGTTTGCAATACAAAAGATTTCATTTAGAGAAATTTCTCTGAGTAAAATTTCATTATGTGAAGCTTATATAGTGAAATTTTACTATGTGGAGCTTATCTAGTCAAATTCATTGAAATACACAATGAAATTCTTCATTACATAGTAAATTTTTACAATGTGAATTAATGAAATTTGATTTTTTAAATCTAGCCGAATTTTAACTGAAGATTAGATTTTTTAAAAATAAAATTAAAATATAAAAATTGGGCACTTAATTCTAAATTTATGTATTAAAATCCCAATTGAGAGCTGTAAAGAAGAAAACTTTTGAATATATATTCTTTTTAAAACAAAAGTTTTACTTCATTGGAAAAGTCATAATATAGTTACAGAAATCCTTGTCAGAGAGTCACTAGAAAAATTACTAGCAACTAGAGGGAGATTATCGAAAAATCATCGCTGGTAGTCAATAGTTATCTACGATAGTTGATAGTAGTGGTGGCTGAGGTAGTAAACGTAGTGTAATTAAATTAGGGGTAATTTTGTCCAAAAAATGTTTAGCATTTGTAGGCACCTCATTTGTGACTGGTTTTAAGATTTGAGCATTCTATGGAAAGCTCCTGATGATGAAATCAGCGATCGTTCCAAGCAACAAGTCAGGGATGGAGAGTGACAAACCTTCCTTACACCCGTTTTGGCCAAAGGATTTTCTAGACCCTTAAACCTATTTTTCAAAATGTTTTTAAAGGAATTGACACTTTTTCATTCATTTTGGCCATTCTTAACATTGTGTTTTCCAAAAAGTATTTGATCCAGTTTTCAAAAAAGATAGCTTAGAAAGTCAGAATGAATGAGAAAAAAAGGGAAACCTTCCAAGAAACTCAGCCATATAAGACCAAGTCGGTCGGACAACTTTGCAAACAACGCGTTGAACAACATCAAGAAAGTAGTGGGCATAAGAATCCATTGATGCGTGACAGGACCATTTGTGCTTCACTAGACATTTTTTGGAGAAAAAATGCTAGACAACTCCATACCAGTCGGACAAGTCTTATCTGGTGCAATGCGTTTGGCGTTAGCCAGAGCAGATTTCTTATGAGGTGTCCCAAGGATCTTGGAATATACCATCCAGATCATAGGGGATCAAATGGCATATTCCAAGCCTCTCAAGCCTATATAATCCCCTCTTTTTAAAGGATTTATGGTTCCTAACTTTCTAAAGTTAATCAAAAACTCTCAAAATCTCTAACACAAGAACATTTCCTAAAATTCTCATATTTTGATTAATTAATTAAATAACCTAAAAATTAATTAAAATGGAGTGAGAAATTAGTGATATTTGGACTACCTTCTTCACTTCTTCGCTTGGACTTGGAGTTGGAGATCTCTATTGGCCAAAGGAAGCTTGGATTAGAGTTTGTAACTAACTTGGGCCCTGTCTCTACTAGCGTAAAGGTAATCTCTATTTCCATCCTTGCATTTCTTCTAAAAATTCTATCTTTACCTCTTCTTTTGGATTTTTCTGGATATTTTAAGACCAATTGTTGAGTTATTAATAATATAGTTGGATTCTCTCTTCTTCTCCCCTTTCTATGGTTAGTGGAGCCCTATATAGTGACTGGCCATGTCTGAATTGATTTTCTTAATTTATTAAGAGTTAGAAACCTAAGCACAGTTTCCTCTATGAGAAGAGACCGATTCTCTCATCCCGAACCAATTTTACATAGATTTGAGTAGTCTATACTCCTTTCCATGAGTAGTAGGAGGAGAACCCTTCTTTGCTCATTAAAGTTCCCCCCCTCCCTTTTTGGTTATTATCATTTGTTGATGAAAGGGAAGTCCATGCACGACTTCCTCTCCAAGAATAGATTGAATCTCCCCTCTCGTCACTATGTTTCATGAATTTGGATAGTTTATATCCATTTTCATGTGTTAGAGGGTGAGAATCTTTCAATCCTCATCGGAGTCTTTGTGATTTTATCATTTTATTATACTATTGATGATGTAGAAGTCCAGGCACGGCTTCCTCCCCGAAGATAGATTGAATCTGTCCTCTTGTCACCATATTAAATGAATTTGGGTAGTTTATATCCATTTTCACGTGTTAAAGGGTGAGAATCTTTCTATCATCGTTGGAGTTTCCTTTATTTCATTTTATTGCATTTTCTTAGCTCACATTCATTATATTTATCGTGTGTATTGGAATGTGTTTCTTTTCTCCCAGTCTTTATATCACTACCCAAACTCGCTCCTATAGGTTTAGCATCATAATTGGCCAGTAATCCTAGGATTATCGAAGGCCTTTGAAACAAATTAACAGAATAAGGGGCTAGCGGAAGCAATTAAACAAACATATAGTGTCCATAGAGCTGTGTATACATACATGTGACAATAAATTTAAAACTTAATTCACATCATTATAATGTAATTTCATGTACAGATAAACCAAATTGGGTCTTAGCCCAATACATAGACAAAATAGAAACTTGTTCAGGCAAAACAAAAGAAAACAAAAGTCTTAAACTTGATTCACAAAAACTTGATCACTCTCAAAACGAGAGGCACAAGGGTTGGCTGACAGAACAAATCTCTAGGCAATCATCACTGAGCCTGGTCATGCGCCTGGGTACCTACATACATAAATAAAACAGTGAGCCAGAACCCAGTGAATAATAACAGAGTAAAGGTTTTATGAATGATGTCCATAACAGATTTAGAAATCAGAATTCAGATTTAGAAACATATTCATATTCATATTCATATTCATATTTAGAGTTCACAGATAGTCATACGTTGTACATCTATTAGCGCTAACAGAATAGTTGACCCATTTATATGGGACGTAATTAGTTGACTTATGTGGACAAAGACGTTCATAAGAATCCATAACAGTTGACCCAGGATCACATGGAACGTACAGCTAACTCATGATTACATGAGATATATAGAGAGTAGATAACATATGTCACATGATGCTAAGAATACAACAAATGCATTTTAGAAATCTGGACAATCATTCATCCAAACAGAAAATAGCATTTCAGAAAACTGATCATTTCATATCATTCAGAAAATAATTAAAGTTAAACATAGCTTTACAAAGTTATTACTCACAAATAGCTCTAGTAGCAGAATGGACGGAGCAGACAGATCGAACAGTCTACGACCCGTGACCTACACAAACACATAGTGGATACAAATTGAAACACATTCCCGAAAAATACTTAACTCATTTTTTTTTTCTATCTTGCAGTGTTTCTAATCTTTATCCTCATTATTATATCTAATTAACGCTCAGGAATGCTTGAGATGCAATGAGGATGCCAAAATGTAACTCGAAACACTTAGCCAAAATTCTGAAAATAGGGTCTTCGCTCGAGTGAAACTTTGGTCGCTCGAGCAGTCTGTAAAACTTTGCAAAACTTTTGGGAGCTCTCATTTTATGCTCGAGCGCAACTTCTTTTGCTCGGGCGGAGGATCAAAAATAAGGGTGGCCGCTCAAGCACATGTTCTGTTGCTCGAGCCAAGACCCGTGTCTGTAAAAGTATTGGGAGCTCGGATTTTTTTGCTAGAGCCAACTTTTAGTCGCTTGAGCGAAAGTGCAAAACAAAGAGTGGTCGCTCAAGCACAGGTTCTGTCGCTCAAGTGATGATGCAGAATTCTGGAATTTCCAAATTGGTGTTCAAGATGAAAACTCAAGTGCAAACCTTCAAAACACATCCTTTGGGCCCCAAAACTTGAGAAAATATGTCTAAACTTGTAAATAATTATGAATTGAAGATCGTTTCACAAAATCAACGCCCAAAGGTAAGTTAATTGTGCAAAACCAAACTTGAAACTTGAGTTAAAACACATGTAAGAATTGACATGATTTCATTTCTTCCAAAACATGATCAGTTGAGATAAAATGTCAAGAAATGTGATGAATTCACAAAACAAAGTCAAGATGAACACATGCAAGTGAGAATTCTTTGAGAACAACTTCAAAACTTCATGAAATGCGCATGCATGCATGTATTACTTCCAATTCTCCTATGCAAACTTAATTCTTGCATTAATCAACTTAATTCTCTTGGATTCTCTTGAATTCATGTGTTAAGTGTCTTAATGACTCAACTAAAAGCTTGAATCCTTACCACAACCCTTCAATTAGGCTCTAAACTACTATATCTTTGAGTTTCCAAGCCAAATTCCTTAATTTTCCAAGAAATTCTTCCTCCCCAAGCTTTGATCTCAATTCTCTCTCTCTCTCTCTCTCTCTCTCTCTCTCACGTTTGGGAGCTTAAGAAGACAAAATGAGAGTGTTTTTGTAATGCTTTAGAATTAAATTAGCCTCATATAGGCTTGGATTAATTAAGCTTAATTAAACTTGATTAGGCTAAGCTTAATTAAACTTGATTAGGCTTGGTTAATTCTATCTATTTTATTCTAATTATTTGATTCCAAATTGAATTTTAATTAAACCCACCATAAATTCTAAAAATTCTAAATAACACATTAGTCTAGACAATTTCATCATTGGATGCCGACAATTTGCATATCGAAACAGAAACACAGACAGATCTTCCTACGATGAATAGATGTAAACACAATTAACACATAGCACATACAATTAACTCATAATTTCCTCTTAATTACGAATTAGGCATTCTTAATTAAGGATTATAGGCTAATTACAGGTTGGGGTTGTTACAGTCTTCCCCCCTTAAAGATTTTGGTCCTCTAAACTCGAATTATCTTCTTTTTGGAAGAATGCTGGGTCTAGAAGGAACAACTTCGGATATCTTTTCATCATATCTTCTTTTGTTTCCCACATTGCGTACGTCCCCCCATGATTTTGCCAATCAACTTTCACTAACAGGATTTCTTTGTTTCTCAATCTCTTGATCCGGTGATTTACAATTGTATTGGTTGTTCTTTATAAGTAAAATCAGCATTCAAAAGCACATGGGTCGGCTCAATGACATGAAGGGGATCTTGCAAATAGTCCGGAAGCATAAAAATATATATATAAAAAAAAATTATGCATATTCTCTATAGCTGGAGGTAGAGCCACTTGGTACGTGACAGGGTTGATTTACTCAATAATCTCGTACGGGCTAATGCATCGTGGTGCCAACTTCCCTTTTACTTCAAACCATGTCTGGCCCTTCATAGGAGTCACTCTAATGAATACATGGTCCCCAACTTTGTATTCCCTGTCTCTCATTCAAACATCCGCCAGCTCTTTTGGCGACTTTGTGCGGTTTTCAAATGTTGCTGAATCAACTTAACTTTTTCAGTTGTCTCTTGCACAAGTTGCGGTCGCAATAAAGGTCTATCACCTATTTCGGTCCAACAAATCGGAGATCGACACTTCTTACCATACAGAGCTTCATAAAGGGCCATTTCAATACTTGAGTGGTATCTATTGTTGTATACAAACTCGGCTAGAGGCAGATAAGTTTCCCAATTTTCTTGGAAATCTAGTACACACATTCTGAGCATATCTTCCAAGGTCTGTATCGTTCTTTCTGATTGGCCATCTGTCTGTGGATGGTAAGCACTACTCAACCTTAGTTCGGTTTCCAGAACCTGTTGTAAACTTTGCCAGAATCTTGAAGTGAACTTGGGATCTCTGTCAGGCACAATAGATACTGACACACCATGTAATCTCACAATCTCATTCATGTAAATGTTAGCTAATTTGTCTGCATTATAAAAAGTCTTCACAAGTAAAAAGTGAGCAGACTTAGTTAAATGATCAACAATGACCCTATAGACACCCCATTTTTTACCGCCCATTTGACTTGGGTGCCTCAGATTGATCACTCAATGATTAAAAGATACGTTGTACAAACGTTCGATTTCTTCAGCAAGAAGCTTCAGTTTTGAATTCTAATCCCAACCAAAACTAGTTTAGACCTCAAAACCTTCTTTTTCAAAATATTTTTCTAAATATTTCTACAATGTTCCGAGGCTCACATTTCATTTAAAATATTACACTTTTTGGTAAACCGAGTAAGAACAAAGTGGAAATAAATGGAAGAGAGGCGAACTCTTTGAAAAATATTTAAAAACACCTTATTTATAGGTTTGGATTTGAAGGAAATAGGAGAGGGGGGAAAAAAATTAGTTTGGGGAAAGGTTGGGCATCAAACCATTAAGAAAGAAATGAGCAATCTTCACTAAATTAGGTATATCTCTTTGCATACTTAGAATTTAGATGTGAGGCCACCATTGGAAAGTAGATTTCTGGGGTTTCAATTTAGACTCAAGAATCACCTGAAACTGAGTCTGGATGAAGGAGATATACCCGTTTAAAGTCGGGCTTAAGAGCAATTTTTTGTGGTGGGGCAGCCACTAAGTAGCAGGTCGACCATTAAAGGTGGTCTGCCGGCCAGTTAATGAAAAATAGGCCATTTTGAGTGGATTGGCCTGCCAGGTGTCCCCATCCAGCCAGGTGTCCCCATAGGTCAATTTTGGTGGCCGGCCATCCCCCAAGTGGCTGGTCGGCCATGTTTCTCGGCAGAGCAGATATTTGCAGATATTTGTTGCCAGCTGTTTCCATAGGTGCATGCATTGCACCAGCTGTCTCTATACAGATATTTTCGATAGAGGCATATGTTTTTCTATATATAGGGGACCTTCTCTTTTGGTTTTAGGTTAGAAAAAATTCCTAAAGGACCAAAACTTATAAAACACTCTCCCTCTCTATCTTGCAACCTACACACTCTCTCTTTACACTTCCTAAACCAAAAATTTGGCTCTTCTTGCTGAGGTTCTTGAGCTGAAATCTCAGCCCTTGAGAGTGAGAACTTGTTGGTTTGTGAACAAAGGAGTTACCTCTCTTTTCAAGAGGTATAATTTTGGGTATCTCTATTGTTTGGGAGAAGAAAGGGGATGTACTCCATTGTTTGGGAGCAGATAGGGAGTGGACTCCATTGAACTAAGTTGGCCTGTGTGTCCTGGGTGAAAGTCCTGAAACCACGTGTATACATAGGTGCCAATCCCGCGGACGAAATTTCTGTAAAACAGCAAATTGAAGTGCTTGTGTGATGATTATGTTAATTTGGGAACCACTGAGTTGTAGTCTTAGATGGGTTGTTTGAAAGATAATGAAATTGGCTCATGAATTGAGATGAAATGATTTAGCTTGAACTGATGAAAAGGAAAAAGGATTGAGTTATGAAATTTGGTACTTTATGATGATATAGAATATAAATGTTTTCTCACTGGCATTGTAAATGCACATTGTACTTATATCTTTGTTAAGGTCCATATACTATGTTAGATTGTTCCTACTGGGCTTTGGCTCACACTATTTGGGAAAACCATTTTCAGGTATTGATGTTATGCCTCCACCAAGGCAGTAGCTCGAAAGGAATTTGGAGCACGGGCTTCACTTTTGTACTTATCTGTATAGCCAAGGGCTTAAATTGTATAGAGTTAGACTCTCTTTTGTTGTAACCAAGCAATGACTTGGAAAGTTGTAAGCCTTTTGGGCATATAATTATCTGTTTAACTTTCATTCCTCTTTACCACTTGTAACACATGCTGTAGATTTAGGATGAACTATTTATGAATGTATATCGCATGTGTCACTTTTGTATAACAATTTAGGTTAATGGAAGTTTATTATTTTGATTATATTGTCTTATGTATATTGTGTTGGGTCGAATTATTGTAATTATTTTCGGGGCGTTACAACTTGGTATTAGAGCGTACCAGGTTTGAATACTTTGGATACGTGGGAAGTGGTTAGTACCACAGTGGGTTTGTCTTGCTTTATAGAGATGTTTGTATGCTAGTAATGTTATGTGATGACATGTTTATGTGATTATATGGTTATGGAATTTAATTTCTAGGTTGTTGATCGAGTCCACGGGTTTCTAGGAGTCCTGTTAGACAGGCACTTGATCACTGCTGTTTCTAACTAGAACTCTAGCAACGCCACGGGACGATCATTATCCGGAGATGAAATTTGTATGTGTTTATGTGAATATGTGCTTACGTGGAGTGAGTTACTGTTGTCCATCGCATTAGGACACGAGTGAGTTAGCTTCGGCACATTTGTAAATGTGCTAATCTCTTTTGTTACCTTCATTAGGATGTCAGGACGTGGTCGTAGTGGTAGGCGTGGTAAGCCTAGGCGGTAGCAGATGCTGATACCAGATGACATTCCAGCATAGGAAGAAGGAGTTAGTCAGCAGGCCATGGGCACCTTAGCTCACGAAATGGCTAGGGCATTGCGGGAATCCATGGACATTCTCAGGGATGAGAATCAAATCCAGGCCTAAGTAGCTGGGGCAGGGTCGTTCTTCCTGAAGCAAGAGTTTTTCAGGTTGAATTCGAATGAGTTTGTGGGTGACCCTAAGGAGCCACTAAAGGCAGATGAGTGGTTGGAACAAATGGTGAAGACGTTTGAGATGCTCGGCATCGAGGATGGGGGCTTAAGAGTGACCTTGGCGTCCTTCCAACTGAAGGGAGACGTGGGTCAATGGTGGAAGTATGCGCGAGGGCGCATTGGAGGAACTTGGGAGGCTTTCGTCGATGCCTTCTAGGACAAGTTTTTGCTTCCCACAGTCATGGAAAAGTCGAGAGACCAGTTCTCTAAATTGGTGCAGTTAAACACACCGGTGGCCGAGTTTGAGGCCACCTTCACTAGCTTGTATAGGTTTGCACTTGAGCTTGTGGTGACTGAGGAGTGCCGTTACTTGGAGTTTGAGAAGAGATTAAGGACCCGACTCATGTTCCGAGTGGTCGGGTCCGTGATTAGAGATTCTAGGTGCCTTGTGGAGGCGACGACCCATCTTGAGACCATCATGCAGATGGAGGAAGAGAGAATGAGGGGCTCTAGGAGGAGTCAGGACAGTCAGGGGGACAGTAAGAGACAGAGGGGTTCTAACCCCCAGTCGTCCCATGAAGCGTAGTAGAGGTCCACATTTTCAATACCGAGTTCAGGTTCTGGGACGGGTGGTCAAGGAGATGTGACTTGTTACAAGTGTGGTCAGCTGGGCCATAAGTCTCCAGCTTGCTCGCAGAGAGGAGGAGGGTTGCGAGCAGCATCGTCATCGACTCATTCTCAGGGCTAGAGTCAGGGGAGAGGGTAACCGCTCACTTGTTATCAGTGTGGGCATGCGGGGCACATGAAAAGATTTTGCCCTCAGTTGGGTGGCACGTTTGGTGTGTTTGGTTTGAGGCAGACAGAGAGCCATCAGCCTGCACAGTCAGCACAAGCCTTGAGGGCCAATCAGAGAGCCTCTTCGGCTCAGTTAGTGCATTAGGCAGATACTCCAAGGAGTGAGCAAGTTGAGCAGAGACCCACCAGGTGTGTGTATGCTGTTACAACGCCAGATCTGGTACCAGCGCCTTCGGTAGTGCGAGGCACTTTTTGGTTTTGTAATTAGTTGCTAATGTGTTGATTGATACGGGTTCATCCCATTCATTTATTTCATCTACATTTGCATCGATTTTGGGGTTGGAGTTGGCTCGAGTCAGCATCTCCTAGCTATGTAGAGTCACTTATTGGTGCTGAGATGATTTTAAAGCAGGGGTGTCGGAGCTGTGATATAGAGGTCTCTGGTCGCTGACTTCTGTTTTTATTTGTGTTGATTGACATGTCTAGCTTCGATGTTATTTTGGGTATGGACTGGTTGTCGTCGTACTGGGCAGTTATAGATTGCTACCGTCAAAGGGTTACTATATGTACCTTGAACGGTGATTGTTTTCATTTCTTGGGGGATCGGGTGGATAGGTTCTTATCACCGGTATATGACCCGCGTGGGCAGAGTGAACTTAGTTGTCTTCTGGTAAATTTTTTAAGTGGTGAGTGTGATGAAGTCCGGGTCGAGTTGCCAAGAGTAGTTTGTGAATACCCGGATTTTTTTTGGAAGACCTTACCGGTTTGCCACCTTATCAAAAGATCGAGTTCTCTACTGATCTAATGCCTGCTACGACCCTGATTTCCATGGCACGATATAAATTTGCACCTGCCAAGTTGAGTGAGTTAAAGATTTAACTCCAGAAGTTATTAGATAAGGGTTTTATTCGCCCTAGTACTTCGCCTTAGGGAGCACCGACTCTCTTTGCTAAGAAGAAAGATGGAGTGTTATGACTTTGCATTGATTACCGGAAGTTGAACTGGGTAACTGTTAAGAACAAGTACCCAATGCCTCGTATAGATGATTTGTTTGATCAGTTGAAGGGGTCTTGTTGCTTCTCTAAGATAGACCTGAGATCGGGTTATCACCAGTTGAGAGTGAGGGAGGAGGATATTCCGAAGACGGCATTTCGTACATGGTATGGCCACTATGAGTTTCTTGTGATGCCCTTTGGGCTAACCAATGCCCCAGCTATATTTATGGACTTCATGAACCAGATCTTTCATAAGTTTCTAGACCGTTTCGTGGTCGTCTTCGTGGACGACATATTGATTTACTCACCCTCTGAGGAGGAGCATGAAGAGCACTTGTGGGTAGTACTTGAGTTGCTTAGAGCCCACAAGCTGTATGCTAAGTTTGGGAAGTGTGAATTCTGGCTGAGGGAAGCTAAGTTCTTAGCGACGTGGTATCCGGGGAAGGAGTGACTTTAGATTCATCCAAGATTGAGGCAGTGCAAGATTAGGCACAACCTAAGAATACTTTCGAGATTTGTAGTTTCTTAGGGTTAGCCGGGTATTACCATTGGTTTGTGAAGGATTTCTCTAGGTTAGCCTCATTGTTGACTACACTGATGAGGAAAGGGATCAAATTTGTGTGGGATGAGACTTGTGAGAAGTCATTTGAAGAGCTTAAAATTAGACTTACCATTGCTCCAATTTTGATTATTCTGGAGAGAGGTTGGGTTATTCGGTGTATTGTGATGCCTCACGAGAGAGCTTGGGATGTGTATTGATGCAAGAGGGGAAGGTAGTAGCCTATGGCTTGCGGCAGTTTAAAACTCATGAGGGGAATTACCTTACTCACGACTTAGAGTTAGCGGCGGTGATCTTTGCCTTGAAGATTTGGAGGCATTATTTGTATGGTGAGAAGTTCGAGGTGTTTTCCAATCACAAAAGTTTGAAATATCTATTTATACAGAAAGACTTGAATTTGAGGCAGAGGAGGTGGATGAAGTTTATAGAGGATTATGATTTTGAGTTGCATTATCATTCGGGGAAGGCCAATGTTGTAGCCGATGCCTTGAGTAGAAAATCTATTGGCAGCGTAGTTTGTATTGCCATCCGGGAATGGAAGATGTTGGGTGCTCTCGGTGAGTTTGACTTGCATCTTGGCGAGTCCGTTGAGTTTGCAGCGTTGTTTACGGTAGTTGCCCAACCCATGCTTGAGAACCGAGTCATAGAAGCACAGGTAGAATCTCGAGAAGAAGTACTCCGAGAGTTTCACCATTCACGCCTTGCGGTGCATCCGGGAGGCACAAAGATGTATCACGATCTTAGTTGCCAGTTTTGGTGGAGAGGTATGATGAAGGATGTAGTCGTGTTTGTATCAAAGTGCCTTACTTGTCAGTACTTGAAGGCCGAGCATCAAAGGATAGCGGGTTTTTTCCCCTTGCCTATAGCCGAGTGAAAGTGGGAGCATGTCACGATGGATTTTGTTGTGGGCCTTCTGAGGACTCAACGGGGTAGTGATGCCATTTGGGTGGTAGTTGACCGGTTGATCAAGTCGGCGTACTTTTTACCTATACGTGTGAGTGATTCGGTAGACTATCTTACCGACCTTTACATCAGGGACATATCGAGATTGCACGGTGTAGTGACCCTGATTTTTCGTAAGTCATTATTTAGTATTATTACTTTATTTTATTTTTGTCTTTATTAATTACGTGGTTACATGAGAATTTAATGTGGTAATTAATTAATTTAATGTGTTATTTAATTAATTTATTAATCCATATATTTATATTTGTCATATAAAAAAAAATAGGTGTTATATATATATATTTAATCTTATATTTATATTTTTATATATATTGCAATTAAGTTGTATTATATAATATAATATTATATAATAGTGAAATTAGATTAGAATAGGGATTAGGTTTAGAAGTTAAGAAGAAAGAAAACAAAAAAGAGAGAGAGAGCAAGTCGTGAGAGAGAGAGAGAGAGAAATCAAAGAAGAGAAAGAGAGGGACGGCGACAAGGGGAGAAAGAGGAGAGGGAAAAAAAAGAAAAGATTATGGTTTTGTTTTGGTGACTCCATTAATTCTTCAAATAATTCTTTGATCTTCAAAAAAATATTGTGAGTACAAAACCCACTTCCCTTGATTTATATTTAATTCGTTGTTTTTATTTATTTGATGTTGAATTGATTTCATACTTGCATGTAGATGATTGATCAATTTTAATTATTTTGATTAGTACGTCACCAAGTTTAATGAGTTCTCTCATTATGCCCCCTACTTGGTTGACACGCAGGAGAAAAAGAATGAGAAGTTTATTAAGGGATTGAATCATTACCTGTCTAAGTCCCTTATTCCCTTTGATGTTGAACCGTTTGATAGAGTTCTTGATTTGGCACTGAAGTATGAGGAAAAGGAGAAGCAATTGAAAGAAGGGAAGGCCAAGGTTGGAGAGACTTCGAGAGGGAGTCACTTCCAGCAACGAGATGGGAACAGATACTAACCCTATGATCAAAGGAATAGGGGTCAGCAGTTTCAGAGGTCACAGCAACAGGGTAGTCAGGGAAATTTCAGACCTCAGGGTAATTTCTGGCCTCAGGGCAATTTCTAGCCCTAGGGGCACTATTATCAGAGACAGGGTGGTCCGCGCCCACAAGGTTATCAAGAACAGCGGCTTTACGTGCCACAGTTGGGTTATCATTCTCCCGTACCTCAGTTAGAGAGGCCCCCACCTATTAGACCAGTAGTACCTCAATCGATTAATAGGAAGTGTTTTGGTGTCAGCAGTTGGGGCATGTAATCAAGGATTGTCCTTAGAGACAGTAGGCGCGATAGGGTCAGGTAGCTCCAGCCAGGGCATTTGCAGTGATGCCAGGAACTGACAAAGTGCAAGGTACTTTTAATCTCTATCAAGAACCCATTAGAGTACTTTTTGATACTAGTGCCTCTCATTCTTTTATATCTAGACAGTTTATAGAAAGAGAACATATTGTAACTACCTCATTGTCTAGACCTATTCATGTTGAGACCCCTTTAGGAGGGACAGTTACTCTTTATGAGATGTGTAAAGATTTTGAGATTGACTTTGCGGGCAAAGTCTTGTATGCGAACCTAATTGTGTTAGGGTTTGAGGGGTTTGTAATTATTCTGGGTATGGATTAGTTGCGAAAATACTTTGTGACTCTAGATTATGCTGGAAGGACTGTAAATATAGATATTCCCGGTATGCCACGGCTTACCCACACTTTTAGTGAGGGAGAAGAGTCGGTGATGACGAGTTTTCTATGCTTGGTAGAAATCCCTAAGCAGGATATTAGTGAGGTAGATGTGGTGTGTGAGTTTGAGGATGTATTCCAAGAGATACCTGGACCTCCACCTCGACGGGTAGTAGAATTTCGCATTGACCTAGTGTCGGGAACTACACCAATTTCTAAGACGGCATATAGAATGGCGCCTAAAGAGCTTGTGGAGATGAAGAAGCAACTGGAAGAGATGCTTTAGAAAGGGTTCATTCGTTCAAGTAACTCCCCATGGGGAGCACTGGCGATCTTTGTCTCCAAGAAAGATGGCACTCTCCATATGTGCATAGATTACAGAGAGCTAAACAAGGTGAATTAATGACTTGGTTGATCAGTTGAAGGGGGCAGCCATTTTCGCTTAGTTTGATCTCAGAACGGGTTACCATCAGATGGGTGTGTTAGAGGAAAGTATACCGCTTACTGCTTTTCGGACCCGGTATGGGTTGTACGAATTTCCTGTAATGCCTTTTGGTTTGAAAAATGCTCCTACCTATTTCATGGACTTAATAAACAGAATTTTTCAACCTTATCTAAATAAGTTTGTGATTATCTTCATAGATGATATCCTAGTGTATTCTAAGAATGAGAAAGAGCACAGAGAACACTTGAAAGTCGTGTTGCAGACTTTAAGGGAGCAGCAGTTATACACTAAGTTCAGTAAGTGTCACTTTTGGGAGAAAGAAGTTCGCTTTTTGGGGCATGTTGTGTCCAATTAGGGGATAGCGGTAGATCTTAAGAAAGTTGTTGCGGTCAAAAAATGGAAGGAGCCCACGAACCCTATAGAGGTGAGAAGTTTTTTAGGACTAGCCAGTTATTACAGGAGATTTATAGAGAAGTTTTCCACTATTGCAGTACCCATGACCAAGTTGACCTGTAAGAATATAAAGTTCTTATTGATAGATGATTGTGAGAAAGCTTTCTAGGAGTTAAAGTAGCGGTTAACTACAGCTCTAGTGTTAACTATACCGGTACAAGGAGAAAAGTTAGTAGTGTTTACTGATGCGAGTGGAATTGGGTTGGGATGTGTGTTGATGCAGTATCAGAAGGTTGTATCTTATGCTTCTCGACAGTTAAAACCTCATGAGAGACGTTACCTTACTCATGACTTAGAGTTGGCAGCAGTTGTTTTTGCGTTGAAAGTGTGGCGACACTACTTGTTTGGGGAGCGCTTTGAGTTGTACACAGATCACAAGAGCCTCAAATATCTTTTTTCTCGAAAAGAGTTGAACATGAGGCAACAGAGGTGGGTTGAATTCGTTAGTAGTTATGATTTCGAGATCCTTTACCACCCAGGGAAAGGAAATGTGGTAGTAGATGCACTTAGTCGACAACATGGGATTATAGCTTCTTTGATGGTTCAGGAATGGAAGTCCTTGGAGTTAATTTTGACGCATGATGTTCAACCAATAGAGAGTGCTGAAAGGGCATACATTGGTAGTTTGACCGTGCAGCCGACGTTACTGGGTAAAGTTCGTCAGATGCAGAATTTAGATGGGTTTCTCGTCAGTAAGCTCGATGACCTTGTAGTGGATTTGATCGATGATTGTCCTACTGATTGGTCTGTGGACTCAGATGGGGGATTGCGATTCAAGGGTAGGTTGTGTGTACCTAACATTGTCGAACTGAGGAAATAGATTATGGATGATGCCCATAGGTCCTGATACACCATTCACCCTGGTGGGACTAAGATGTATCATGACCTGAAGAGGACGTTTTGGTGGGAAGGTATGAAGAAAGACGTAGGAGAGTATGTTTCTCGATGTTATGTGTGCACATAGGTTAAGGCAGAACACTAACGACCGTTTGGACTTTTGCAGCCCCTCGAGATCCTTACTTGGAAATGGAAGTACATCTCTATAGATTCGTGGATGGATTTCCGCGGTCTAAACGTGGCAATGAATCTATTTGGGTGATAGTGGATTGACTCACTAAGTCTGCTCATTTTATTCCAATCAGTGTTCATCGAACTGCGGATAAACTAGCTAGGCTGTATATTCGGGAGGTGGTGTGACTTCATGGCGCACCAGTTTCTATAGTTTCGGATCGTGACCCGTTGTTTGTGGCAGAGTTTTGGGAGAGTTTTCAGCATGCTTTGGGTGCTAGGTTAGACTTGAGCACGGCTTATCATCCTCAGATGGATGGGTAAACTGAGCAGGTAAATCAGATTTTGGAGGATATGTTGAGAGCTTGTGTTCTCGATCTTGGTGGAAGTTGGGAAGAACACTTGCCATTAGTGGAGTTTGCTTATAATAATAGCTATCACTCCAGTATCGGGATGGCACCTTTCGAGGCTTTGTATGGGAGGCCATGTCGATCACCTGCTTTTTGGATGAAGGTAGGAGATGCGCTGTTGTTAGGGCCAGAGTTGGTGAGAGAGACCACGGAGAAGGTGAACATTATTCGGGAACGTATTAAGACTGCACAAAGCCGTCAGAAGAGTTACGTTGATAGAAAACATAAGGGGGTTGAGTTGAATGTCAGAGATTTTGTGTTTTTGAAGGTTTCGCCGATGAAGGGAATCATGTGGTTCAGAAAGAAGGGAAAGTTGGCACCTAGATTTGTGGGACCATATGAGATCACTAAGAGGATTGGTAATGTGGCTTACAAACTAGCTCTACCACCTGCTTTAGCTTTGATTCACAATGTGTTCCATGTATCTTTATTGCGGAAGTGTGTGCAAGACCCTTCCCAAGTAGTATCACCAGAAGTGTTGGAGATTAGTGATGATCTAACGTATGTGGTGCGATCGGTTACTATTCTAGATCCGGATGTAAAACAGTTACAGCGTAAGAAAGTAAACTTGGTGAAAGTGCAATGGAGCGAGAATGAGAACGATATCACTTGGGAATTAGAAGAAAAAGTTCAGTGTATGCACCCGGAACTTTTTACTTAGTACTTTCTCCTATCGAATCTCAGGACGAGATTCTTTTGAGGTGTGTATATTGTAGCGACCCTGATTTTTGTAAGTCATTATTTAGTATTATTACTTTATTTTATTTTGTCTTTATTAATTACGTGGTTACATGAGAATTTAATGTGGTAATTAATTAATTTAATGTGTTATTTAATTAATTTATTAATCCATATATTTATATTTGTTATAAATAAAAAAAGAGGTGTTATATATATATATATATATATATATTTAATCTTATATTTATATTTATATATATTTCAATTATGTTGTATTATATAATATAATATTATACAATAGTCAAATTAGATTAGAATAGCGGTTAGGTTTAGAAGTTAAGAAGAAAGAAAACAAAAAAGAGAGCGAGCAAGCCGTGAGAGAGAGAGAGAGAGAGAGAGAGAGAGAGAGAGAGAGAGAGAATCAAAGAAGAGAAAGAGAGGGACGGCAACAAGGGGAGAAAGAGGAGAGGGAAGAAAAAGAAAAGGATATGGTTTTGTTTTGATGACTCCATTAATTCTTCAAATAATTCTTTGATCTTCAAAAAAATATTGTGATACAAAACCCGTTTCCCTTGATTTATATTTAATTCGTTGTTTTTTATATATTTATTTTTATTTATTTGATGTTGAATTGATTTCATATTTGCGTGTAGATGATTGATCGATTTTAATTATTTTGATTAGTTGTGTATATAAGGTTTAGGGTTTTTAGATGATTGATTGATTTTAATTATTGGGGTTTAGTCCTAATTTAATATTTAATTGTCCAAATTTTGGGGCGTGACACACGGGGTCCTTGTGACGATTGTTTCTGATAGAGATCCACATTTTACAATTCGGTTATGGCAGAGCTTGCAGGGTGCCTTGGGCACTAAACTAACTTTTAGTACCGCATATCACCGTCAGATTGACGGGTAGTCCGAGCGTACTATTCAGATTCTTAAGGATATGCTTTGAGGTTGTGTCCTTGACTTCAAGGGGTCGTGGGAGAGGCACCTGCCCTTAGTGGAGTTTGCCTATAACAATAGCTTCCAGTCGAGTATTGGCATGGCACCATTTGAGACCTTGTATGGCCGGCCGTGTAGATCTTCAGTGTGTTGGGCCGAGGTAGGTGATGCACCTTTGTTGGGGCTAGAGTTAGTTCGAGAAATGACCGAGAAGGTGTCACTTATCTGTGAGCGATTAGTTACGTCTCAAAGTCGCCAGAAAAGTTGTGCCGACCGTAGGAGGAGACCTTTGTCTTTTGAGGTGGGAGATCATATCTTCTTGAAGACATCACCTAGGCGGTGTAGACACCCCATTTTTGACTGACCTTAAGACTCAGACGTCATCGTTGTGCACTTGATGATTGTGCATGTTTGTGCTCGTTTTGAGTGCCCGAGGCTCTCGGCGAAACGCCTTGTCTTTGAGCCTTTAAACTCTCTGTGTTTTGGCCTTGTTTTTGGGCCAGACCTTGGTGCCCCTTGCTTGGAGGGAGGAAAGGCCTTGTTAGCTACTTTTGGCCTTGTCGGCCACTTTTTCCCCTTGTCGGCCACCTAGGGTGGCAAGTCGGCTAGGGGAGGTGGCCGGTCGGCTAGGGGAGGTGGCCAGTCGGCCACCTAGAAAGGCCGATGGCCATTTTTCTCCTTTTTCAGATATTTTGTGTGCCAGCTATGCCAGCTGTTGATCACTGAAGCCATCCTCCATACACGTGTATGAAGGGATGGAAGCAAGCTTTGGCTTGCATTTTCTATAAAAGGGGAGACCTCTCCCCCATTTTGGGGGTTCAGAAAATTTTGGGAGCAAAAATTGTGTCTCTCTCTCTAGAATTCTGTCTGTCTGTCTGTCTCTCTCTCTCTCTCTCTATATATATATATATATTTTGTACTTGAAAGTGAGTTTTCTCTACATATTTGCAAAGAGACCCTTGATCAAATATCCCTATCTTGGAGCTGAGGTTCCTTAAGGCTTGTTTGGAGCTCCTAAAGCTGGTTTTAGCATAGAGAAGTGCCTGTTTTGCTGCTGTGCTTCAAGGGTAAGGACTTGTCCCTTTTAAGCCTTGCTTTAGCTTATTGTTTGGCCACCTTTGCATGCTGTTTTTGGCCTACTTTTCAACTACAAAACCCTCTTTTTTTAAGGTTTAAAAATGGTGGTTTAAGGCATTTTTGGAGTTAGGGGTGGTTCACCCTCTTTTGTTGCCTATTTGCTAAGAGTTGTGCTATCTTTCAAAGCCTTTTGAAGCAACTTTTTTTGGGCCCTTTAACCACTGAATTCTAGGGGAATTTCAGTGGAAAAAAATTGGTTTTGAGGTCTCAAATAGGAGGGGGTGGCCTCTCCTCCTTGTATCTTGTTTGCATGTGTAGATGGCCTAGGATGTGAGCATGCTTTTCTACCTTTTTGTAGCTTAGTTCAAGCATGTTTTTGGCTTTATTTTGACTTGCTTTAACTCTGTTTTTGGCTGGTTGGGCCACTTGTTGCTTGTTTTTTGTACTTGTAGTGCAATCATGCTTACTAGCCTAGCATATTTGATGATTTAGCCTATTGTTCTAGCATGTGTTAGCTTAACTCCAGCACATTTTTGCTAATGTTTTGACATGCTTTAACTCTGTTTTGAGTGGTCTTGGTCATATGTGCTTTGCTTTGCATGGCTATAGTGTAGTTAGCTTCACTAGCTTTGTTATTTAAGGCCTCTAACAAGCTTTGCTTTAGTTGATTGCATGATATAGCATTGTTTTGCATGTGACGTCTGTCCATATACCTCTGTCACACTCTCACATGTTTCACTCTTTCATGGCTTTTGAGAGTTATATTTTGTGTCTTGTTCGTGAGCCAACAAGTGAGCATGCTTTTCTTGCCATTTATGCTTCCATTTCAGCATGTTGTAGTCATTGTTTTGACATGATTAAGCTCTGTCCAGAGCTGGTTTGGCCATTTGAGCTCGATAATGTATGCTTCTAGTGTAGTGCTCTTCACTAGTTTAATGCTTTTGACCCTTAACATGTTGTGCATATGTTGATTGCATGATTTAGTGTCTTGAGCATACCGTTTCAGCATTATAAGTCTGCAACCTCCCTGATTTCTTCATTTTTCTATTTGTTTTGAGGGTTGGTTGACCTTATGCTTGTGTTTAAGCTTGAGATAGAGCATGTGCTCAATGGCTTTAACTCTCTTTGAGGGTTCCTCCTAGCTAAAGGCATGATCTCTCTCATGTCTTAAACCATCATTTGGTTGACCCCTCTCTCATTAGAGGACTCTTATCTTGGACTTAACCAACTAAAGAATGGCTTGGAAATGCTAAAATGTGTAAATAAAATTGAACCAAGTAAAACATGACTAAGATAAGCATGTTGTTTGCATTGCATGTGTTTGGATCGGACGTTAATCCAAACACAAGAAAAGTGGGACGTTTCATACTCGAAGTGATGGAACGTGTCACGTTTCTTGGTCGCTGTCACCCTTGATCATGCATGATAGGGTGGTGGCCATTTGAGTCTTATGTGTGCATTCATTAAGCTTGTACAAGCTTGACCCTTTGGCCATCATGCATTGAGATGCTTGATTGGTGGCTTGAGAGCCAAGCGCCACACTCCTTTGAGCTTTAGAAATGATGAACAGAGTGGAAGTACAAACATTTCCTGCAAAATGCCTTGCTTTGCCTCTGTTGTTCTCTATTGCAGCAAAAATAGCATTTTGGAAAAGCAGGTGGCCAATCGGCCAGTTCATTTCTATGCAAGAGGGTTCCTGTTTTGAAGCAAAGGCAGTCTGGAGATTGGCACAATTTTCAAAAAACATGGCGAGTGTAAACAGAGACAGTCGAAAGCAAGGCAATGAATTTTCGGGAGGAAACCAACCGAGCATGCATGTCTCCCTCGCCCGTGAGGCCACTTTACTTGCTTTAATTAGTTAGTTGTAGCTAATTATTTGATTCGAGTATTGTACTTAATTAGTTTGTACAGCTAGTTAGTTATTCAATTATGTTGTAATAATTAATTATCTAGAATAGTTAATTAGTTGTTTTGTAATAATTAGCCTAGCGTAGTGTAGCTTAGCTTATTTATTCAGACCCTCCTTCGAGAGGGCACAATGTTGTAATAAGCGTGCGTGCATGTGTGCATGTCTTCTAACCCCACGTCTTTCTCTCTTTTATTTATCCGCTTTTGGTGGTTAGATTAGGGCATATTTTGATTAGCATACCTTATGCTTGCATGTGTGCATCATTCATTTGTCTTGCATGCACCGAGGCTCGGCGCATCATTCAAACTGCATTGTATTTCAATACCTATTTGCATACGTGTTTCAAAGCATGTTATCAATTGTTGCATTCATATGCCATCTTAGATAGCCGATCCTATTAATTGCATTATTGCATGTGTTGCATTAGGCATTTTAGCATAGTTAGGATCATGCATGATTTCTAACTAGCTTCTGTTTTGGCTTGGAGTACACTATAAGTCTTTATGCTTTAGCATACTTGCATGAGTGTGAGTGTTGCCATGATCTCATGCTTGCCATGAGGCTTCTTGCTTAAGTGATTAACTGCATGAATGCCTGTGGATGAAGGCTTGATTACTTGAATTGGAACAATTCATCGAATGTGAGTTTTAAGTCCACTTTGCGAAGTGGCAAATCATGTTTTAAAGCTCAGTTAAGGGTGGCAAATCCGTGCTTTAGCCCACTTGAGGGTGGCATTTTCAAACCATTTTTGAAAACAAACACGAGTTTTTTTGTTCCAATTCTTGCGATTTTAGTTTATACTTGTATGATATGTGCATCACATAGTAAGTTAGCTAATAACTGGATAAGAACACACGAGGTTTATAAAACCACATATCATGCTTAGTAGAGGCCGATCTTTTGCTCGGGCGAGCGGGGGTGCTCGTTTAAGGACCTTCCCCTCTCGTACCCAAGTTCTCGAGCCGAGACAACTTTGGTGATGACGGATACGTGGCCTTTGGCACGAGTCAGTGTTTCCTAAATTTTCCAAAAATAAAATATTTAGGTGGTGACTCTGTAATTTGGCAAAGCAGTCCAGTTTTGGCATTATTTGATTCAAAATCGATTTTCCAAAATGATTTGCCAGATTGGACTCTTTGGTGTTTATCAATCTCACATTGCACTTTGTGAGATTAGATTCAGAACTGTGACAGGAGTCCGAACTATAGGAGGGCAATTCACTCCTCTCCAAAAGGGGGGCGCGCGAAGAAAGTTGAGTCTATAGTTTCTGGCGACTCTGCTGGGGATTTAGAGAACTTGACTCGAACTCATGATATGTTGTTTTATCTACACTTATGTGTTTCTTTGCATTTGCATTTGCATTGGTGCGCATAAGTCACAGTGTTTGCCATCTGCTATTCCTGAATGGTTTGTCGGAGGCTTGCTTGGAAAAGCATGCCATAAGGCTAACCGGTTGCAGGCTCTGCCACTATGGGAACACAAACCTTGGATCTGGACTACCGCTGTACTGTTTGATCCTCCTTTCAGTTCTCAGTGTTAGGAGTGAGAGGTATATTAGGTGGTCTTACTGAAGCACCCTTTTCAACCAGTTGACCTAGTTGCATATTGGAAGCCATAGAGACTATTCCAAACTAGGACAGGTTGCTCACTCGAATGCAGGATTGTTTGAAACTGCATGCATGCGTAGTGAACCCCTAGCTCCTGATGAAATTAGGACAGGGAAACCTTACCCCACCATAGGGTTGTTTTGGCTCTCACTTGCTTGTTATGTGCTGTTAGAGTGTGTCTCTGCAGGAATGTATGTATCAGTTGCAAGTTTGGGTATCAGTTTGAGGGTATCAATTTTCAAGCAGAATGTTTGGGGGCAGAATCAGTGTTTGAGTATAGATTGTCCAGCTTATGATTTTCAACTGTGTGTTGTCTTTATCTAAGCCGAGATGCTGTCCGTTTTCTGATTGTTGTTTCCCTTTTTTTGCTTTATTTTTCTTTTTGCCAGGTAGTGTTTCACAATTGCTTCTGACGAGGCAGATATCCCCCGAGCACTCTGGACCAGAGGTAGAAGGCTTTACAGATCTGAGGATCTTATTGGAGGACAACCAGTGTTTGCTTCATTACCCCCGGTTACAAGATGGAGGGCAGTCAGGCATAGAGTACCAGTACAGTAGTCGCCAGTTCAGTGGTCGCTATCTACCTCACCTGTGTGCAGTTGGGATCAGTTTTCTGTTTCTACCTCAAAAAGAGAGTATACACTTGTTCAGACAGAGCAGTACCCCTTAAACAGTATGGAGGAAATGATGCGTCGACTCCAGCAGACCATGGAGGCCATGCAGCGGGATGCTGCTCACCAAGCGAAAGTTATCGCTCGTCAAACAGAGGTTGTAGCCAAGCAGGCAGAACTGATTGCTAAGCTTCAACAATAGCAGCAACCGCAACAAGCCAGAGCTTCTGCTTTGCACCCACCCCCACCTAGGGTTCCAACACCCGGGGATATAGCCAATGTCTAGGAGAATACGAACACTCCAATAGGGCTAGTCCCACCACAGACTTCCAAAGCACCGGCTTATCCGATTGACACACCATTCGAGCTTGAGGTCGATTCTACTGCTTTGAAAGTAAGCAAGCTTGAAAAGTTATTCAAACGAGCTCAGGGAGTCAACTCGATCCCAGATATAGAGGATGGCTACACAGATTCGGCGGTGACATTGCCAGATAGATTCAAAATACCTCATATAGACCACTTCGACGGCTCGGGCGATCCTATGGTTCACTTGAGGCTGTTTTCGGATATTCTGCGGCTGATGGGCTTGACTAGGTTGCAGAAGCTATCCCTCTTTGGTCGGACCTTGTCGGGTATTGCGACTATCTGGTACGCTAAACTGGAGGATTCCGTGAAAAGGAGTTAGGAAGAGATGGCCGAGGCCTTTGTCGCCCAATATTCTTACAACACCCAAATCGAGGTCACAACTCGTGATCGCGAGGCCACTCGACAGGAGCCAAAGGAAGGCATTTTTGATTTCGTCACTAGGTGGAGGGCCAAGGCCTCCATGATGACCACCAGGCCAGCTGAGAAAGACCAAATAAGAATGGTCGTGCGAAATCTGCAACCGAAACTGATGCAGAAGATGATTGTCTTACCCTTTCCCACCTTTGCTGATCTTCACAAGATAGGGGTACAGATAGAAGATGCTATGAAATAGGGTCTCATTGACCATGAAAAGGAGCAGCCCAAGAGGGCGTTTACACACAGTTCGAATGCAGCTATGAGTAGTAATGCAGCTACGAGAACCTCTGACATCGACATGGTCACCGCCACGCAAAAAACAACCACACCCTTTACCGGCACATCTAGAGCCACCATACAACCTGCAAAGTACCCACCCCAGGGCCAGAGGGTTTTTACCCCACTTTACATGCCTCTATCCAAAGCCTTGGGGGTCCTGATTCGAAAAGGGCATCTAAAGCCCCTAGAACCACGCCCATTGCCAAATCCCCTCCCTCCCACACATAACCCAGCCAAGTATTGCGCCTTCCACCAGCAGCATGGTCATGACACCGACCTCTGCTTTAGACTCTGTCATGAGATTCAGGATCTCATTGACAACAAGGTGATTGCACCTTCCGAGAAGCCAAACGTCGCCACAAACCCTCTCCCACCATATAACTAACCCCTCCTCCACCTAGGCAAGTAAACCTGATCCAAATAATGGCCATCCTATATGACCCCAGCATATATATCACTCCCTTCCACCTACCTAAGCCGGTGCTGTTCATCCCAGAAAGCACAGTTGTGCATGATGAGCACGTCTTTACCCCAACCCGAACCCGTGGTGGTGGCTGTAGTAGAAGGCATGCCTGAGGGCTCCGAGAGCTTAACTGAGGAAGCATATAACCCCTACCGCTACATCGTGCCAACTAGCCAGGCCAAGCCAATGGTAGAATTGTCGATGGGAATGGAGATAAATGTAGTCCGGGAGGATGGGCCGAGCCAGGGACTGGATGATTTGGCTGAGTTGGAGGAGGATATCAGCAGCCTGCAGTTCTTTGATGAACAGGACTTGGGAGATGTACAGGTTGGTTGGTTTGATACGAACAGAGCAACAGATAATACATGGTGGCTTAGTGACGAGCCGGACATTGATGAGGGATCCCAGCCAAAGTAGGGACAGTCAGAAATGGGAACGTCTGCAATGGCTGGAACGGTCGAGAACAAGGGAGAGTTGTCGGAGAGCACTGGTGTTGAGAATTTTGCTCGGGAATTGGGCAGTTTGTGTACAGCTGACACGGAATAGGAGGCCGTGCTGAAGCAGTTCGAACATGAGAGAGTTGAGACTGATCAAAGAGCTAGAAAGGCCAAGGGTCCTGCGGGGACAGAGTGTGTTGTGAACACGGAAATAGTTACGGGGGAACCAGACAGTTGTTTATCGGTCGCCGAAGGGATGTGGTGGGAAGACGATGATTTGCGTCTCGCCCATACTGACGAGGACTAGGGTCAGAATCAACCAAATAATATTTGGTACACCGAGGAAGTAGACCATATGACCCGGAGTGAGCGGTACTTTAAGCCCCCACACTTGGACCAACCAGAAGCGTCAGGGAAAGACAAGGAGGCAGAGAAACAGAAAGATAAATTGCTAGAGGAGGAAGTTGTATTGAAGCAGTTGAAGAAAATTCAAGTAGACATCTCCATCTGGGGACTGCTAATGGCCTCACGGCTGCATAGACAAGCCGTCCTATCAACTATGGACAAGGCTAAGCTTTCTATTGACACAACCCCGGAGCAGTTGGTGGGATTGGTGTTCCCGAGTGGCGTCTCACCGACCTTGACATTCACAGACAAAGAATTACCGCCTAAGGGCTCTGAGCACACCAAGCCGTTATACATCTTTGTGGAGTGTAAGGAAAAGTGGATACCAGTTGTTTTGGTTGATACAGGATCTACAATCAATGTCTGTCCGTCGTGCACGTCGGTTTGAAGCCGGCCGATTTCGCACCAACAGCCCAGGTGAATCAGGCTTATGACAACACCAGTCGGGAAGTGATGGGGACAGTACGGATCAAAACTTAAGTTAGCCCGAGGCAACAGGACATTGAGTTCCATGTCTTGGCTGTTCCGGTAACCTTTAATTTACTCCTTGGATGGCCGTGGCTGCACCAAGTGAGAGCTGTCTCTTCCACTTTACATTAGATGCTGAAGTACCCCTATGGGAAAAGGGTAGCAATTGTTTTTGGGAACTCTTCCATACATCCATCATCGGAGGTTTTTACACCGGTCTTGGAAATTGAACACGACGAGGAGGATGTCTTTTTGTCGGGATTTACCTTGGCTGAGGCTCGGGTAGTACAGGATATGTTGGCTGTTGGTGAGGGACTGTATGTCAGTGTGTAATCTTTTTACCTCATGAACAAGCTTTAACATGTGCCCGGAATAGGACTGGGAAGGAGTGGCTGGAAGGGCGTTGCTGCATTGGCCGAAGTGCCGCACAACCCTTATACCTTTGGTTTAGGTTACATGCCTACCAAAGAGGATTGGGCAAGGAAAGGAAAGGAAATGGCCAGAAGAGCCAAGACTAAGCAAGTCGGGAAGCACTACGAGCTGGTGCACAGACCTATCCAAGGAACCCTGAACAGATGCTTCGTCCGAGAGGGGGAAGATTTCCCGTTTTGCGGCTTTCCGGAGCCATGGTTGAATTCTGAGAGGCGACGTTTGCTGGCTTCGAGATCTTTTTCGACATTCAGTTGTAGGGGAATGAAGTTGCGGAAGAGCAGACTGACCCACCAGCTGAGGCTGAGCAGTGCAAAGAGGATGAGTCTGATGGCATAAAACTCAAGATAGGAGCAGCGCTGGCTTGTCTCCTCTCAGATCCTCAGATCACACTGGTGTGCTTGGGAGATGACTTCTCTATTTCTATGATTGGGGATCAAATGGCAGTGGGCCCTTCTTCTAGCATTCTGGACACATCTGTCGCACCTTCCCTCGTTTGGTAGTACGAGGAAGGATTTTTGTCAAGCAGTTCTGGGTTAGGTAGCGAAGCAGAATCTGATTCCACAGAGTCTGTGGAGTCGGAATCAGATTCTAGTTCTTCTGTGTCAGAGTCCGGTATTCTTGGGGTTGATAACCCGGATGCCGTTGTTTTGTGCAGGTCATCTTTTTCATTTTCCTTTGAATCGGTTGTAACCGAAGAATTAGACGAACTGGAAGTTGCTAATGAGAAAGATGCCGTGGTTTCTGAGTACTTTTCTGTGCCGCTCGTTTATTGCATTAATTAGGACTTTCAAAACTTTGATGAAAACGACGAGGAAGAAATTCCTCCGATTTTGAAACATTTGATTGATTGAGAGCAGGAGAGGTTTGTAAAACCTTTGGTTGATGAAATCACTTCAATTAATGTTGGTACTGAGAAGGATCCGCGGTTGGTCTAGATCGGGTCTACGTTGTCTTTGGAGGAACACGAGCGCTCAGTCGCTTTATTAAAAGATTTCAAAGATGTTTTTGCGTGGTCCTATGAAGATATGCTTGGAATCGATTCTAAGATTGTACAGCACTAGATCCCTCTTGACCCTGAGGCCTGACCCGTCAAGCAGAAGCTTCGGAGAATCCGCTAGGATTGGGCTCTGAAAATCAAAGAAGAGGTCACCAAGCAGATTGATGCAGGGCTCTTGTTAGTATCTGAGTATCCTACTTGGTTGGCCAACATCGTTTCGGTGCCAAAGAAAGATGGCAAAATTCGGGTATGTGTGGACTTCAGAGATCTGAACAAAGCCAGTCCGAAGGACGACTTTCCTCTACCGTATATCGACGAATTGGTGGACTTCACTGCTGGGCATGCGCTGCTTTCCTTTATGGATGGGTTTTTCGGGTACAACCAGATTCTGATGGCACCCGAGGACAGGGAGAAGACTGCCTTCACCACCCCGTGGGGAACCTACTGTTATAGGGTGATATCGTTCGATTTGAAGAATGCTAGGGCTACTTATCAATGGGTTGCAACCACGATCCTACACGATATGATCCACAAAGAGGTTGAGGTGTATGTGGACAACATGATTGTCAAGTCCAAGGAAAGAGAGGGCCACTACACCCCCTTGAAGAAATTTTTCCAACGGACCATAGAGCATCGGTTGCGACTGAATCCTCAGAAATGTACTTTTGGTGTTACAGCAGGAAAAATGCTGGGGTTCTTGATCACACAAAGGGGCATCGAGGTTGATCCTTCCAAGATTAAGGCCATCTTAGAAATGCCACCACCAAGGACTGAAAAGGAGATGCGAGATTTTCTGGGTAAAGTGCAATTCATAAGACGGTTTATTGCAAAATTGAACTTGACTTATGAACCACTATTTGGTCTCCTGAAGAAAGGAAAGAAGTTCCAATGGGATGACTAATGCCGAGTTTCTTTTAAACAGATCAAGTAGTATCTATAGAACCCACCCGTGTTGTCACTGCCAGAGCCGAGGAAGCCGTTGATATTGTATCTGTCAGTAACCGACACGACAATGGGCTGCATGCTTGCGCAGGAATTTGAGGATAAAGTGGAGAAGGCTATCTACTACCTGAGCAAGAAAATGCTGGAATATGAGACCCGTTACATTCTGCTTGAGAAGGCTTGTTTGGCCTTGGTATGGGCTACCAGGAAGTTGAGGCACTACCTGTTAGCTCACTCTGTAATACTGGTTTCGAGATTAGATACCTTCAAATATCTCTTCGAAAAACCAGCACTTATGGGTAGGCTAGCTCGTTGGTTGCTTCTTCTCTCTGAATTTGATTTGAAGTACATGACTCGCAAGTCTGTGAAAGGGCGAGCGGTAGCGGAGTTCCTAGCCGATCACCCAGTAGACGGAGATGAAGCAGTAGAGTATCTGTTCTCGGATGAGGCCATTCTGTAGCTCGAAGAAGAGATTTGGACTATGTACTTTGACAGAGCGTCTAATCAGTATGGGTATGGGATAGGGGTGTTGCTAATAGCACCCGACAATTCCCACATACCTTTAGCTTTCAAACTCTGGTTCAAAGTATCGAACAATGAGACAGAGTACAAGGCATGTATCAATGGCTTGGAATCCCCCCTGGAACTAGGGGTAAAAAGGTTGGATGTCATTGGGGACTCGAACCTGGTTGTGTCTCAAGCGAAAGGAGACTGGAAGGTTAAGGAAGAAAGGATAAAAATCTATCACCAAACTTTAGATGTTTTAATTCCTAGGTTTGAGAAGCTAACCTTCACCCATCTGTTGAGAGACATCAACAGGTTCACTGACGCTTTATCAACTCTATCTTCCATGATAGACATTTATTTGGGAGTCTGGATGCGTCCGATCATCATTGAACAGAGGTATATGCCGGCCTACGAGCTGATTGCCGTGATAGATGAAGTACAATATCAAAACCCCTAGTATCATGACATCTGGCACTTCTTGGAAAAGGAGACTTATCCACCAGGGGCAAATGCCAAAGATAAGAGGGCAATACGGCGAATGGCTACTCAGTTTATCGTCTGCGGGGGTAAATGGTACAAACGGGGCCATCTGGGAATGCATAAACTGTGCGTTGATGCTGAAGAGTCAAAGCGCCTAATGGAGGCCATCTACGGAGGAGAGTGCGAAGCGCACATGAGCAGAGTAATGCTGGCTCGGAAGATTCTTAGACAGGGTTACTACTGGTCAACCATGGAGGAGGATTGTATTGGTTTTGTCGGCGATGCCACAAATGCCAGATCCATGCAAACCGCATGAACATCCCGCCGTCGAAGCTGTACAACATGACTTCACCATGGCCATTTTCAGTCTGGGGGATTGATGTTATTGGGGCAGTTACTCCGAAGGGGTCGAACAGGCATGAGTATATTCTGGTGGCGATAGACTACTTTTCAAAGTGGGTTGAGGCCCAATCTTGCGCAGTACTGAAAGCATCACACATTGCTAAGTTCATCAGGAACAATATTATCTGTCGCTATGGGGTCCCAAATGAGATCATTTCGGATAATGGTTTCCACTTCAAGAAGGAAGTGATCGACTTGTTGGAGAAATATAACGTGGCTTTTCATAAGTCATCCACATATCGGCCGCAAACCAATAGAGCTGTTGAGGCCGCCAACAAGAACATCAAGCATATTCTACAAAAGATGGTAGAGACCTACAAGGACTGGCCAGATAAGCTGCCATTTGCTCTTTGGGGCTATAGAACATCAATTCGGACTTCTACTGGGGCAACTTCGTATTCCTTGGTTTATGGTATGGAGGCTGTTCTGCTGATCGAAGTTGAGGTTCCGTCACTGCGGGTTATAGCTAAGTGCCAGATAGCAGAGGCAGATTAGCAGCAGAGCAGATTCGAAGACCTGATGCTATTCGACGAGAGAAGGCTGAAAGCACTGCACCACGTTCAAGGTTATCAACGCAGGATTGCCAGGGCTTTCAACAAGAAGGTTAAGTCTAGGAATCTAAAAGAAGAGGATTTGGTGTTCAATGACAACCGAGCTCCCATTCACGACCCTAGGGGCAAGTTCAGACCTAATTGGACTGGTCCTTACATCATCAAATCTATTTGGTCGGGTGGAGATGTCGTTCTTATGGACTTAGATGGCCTTGAATTCTCCCAACTAGTCAACATGGACAAGTTGAAGAAATACTATCCCTAAGCGGCTCGCTAAGCTGAAAACCAGAAAGGGCGACCTAGGCAAAAGTTAGAGCACAAAAAATTTTGAAATAAGAAAACTGAGCTCGCAAGGTCGAAAACCTAGAAAAGGCGGCCTTGGCAAAAGTTAGAGCGCAAAAGGAGAGTGTTAATACATGAGTGAACCTGAACCGAACTACGTAAGGCTTGATTCCCATCTTTGGGATACGTAGGCAACTTCATTCTGAAGTCCATCCATAAACACTTCCAAATCAACTGTGTCCATGTGATTGTTCTTGGCCATCTTTGTCTTTTCCACAACGAAGAGTTCGGTGTTCCTTTTTGCTATCAGAACTGGTTACAGTGCTGTGCAGTGCTATTCAAACAAGGGGCAACTTTCCAGTTATTGGATCCGGGGTTGTACATCTCAGCGATAGATTTCGGGCGTGTCCAGTTGTGATCCATATCAAAAATGGTTTTGAAAAGTTTTAATAAAAGTTGATTTTGTTCAAATTAATCTTTTTACAACTTAGACCATTTTTGGACCAAATGAAAAAATTTCAGTACCCACAACCTTCAATTTCATTGATTTCAATACAGAGTTCTCCGACTCTCGATACAAATTGAAGTTGCTTTTTATTACATTCAAAAAGAAAACTTGAAAGTATAGATTAAAGCAATAAACTTGAGGCATAGTTGAGTCAGGTGTTCCTATGCCCACTCCCAGAGCTTGTGGAAGCTTCGGATGCCAAAGTAGGCTCGGTTTATGCCTCATCTTCAAGCCAAGCTATGCATTTTCCAGAAAGGGCACAACTGAAATAGGGAGCGGGGGCCAGAAGTTCTCTAGTCCTCCATGTAGTGGTATACCGAGCTAGCTGTGTGCCTCGGATTGGAAATGAAGCTGGGTACTCTATCCCTTTCTTCGGGCAAGTCTGGTCGTGGCTGAACTGACGCCTGAACCGGAATGGAAAGTAGAAGACACAATGTGTCAAGCTAACCAGCTGAATGCTAGGCTGCCGGGACATGCTGTAGCTCATCTCAGGCAAATCAAACCAGGGGCAGCACCAAGCAATGTTAACAGCAGACCTGTTGCACATCCAGTGGCACCACCATCCCTCGTTTGGGAAGTCAACTAGCCGAGGTCGAAAGAAGTAGCCGCGCGCTGAATACGCAAGACAAGCGTCCACTACTTTTAACTTCTCCATGAGCCATACTTGGGGAGGGATGAAAAATAAGAGAGATTAAAGAATAGAGAGGTGTACGTGGAGAGAAAAAGTGAGAAAAGGGTTTTGAGAGAAAAACAGAGCTTGAGGGTCGAGTGATGTGAGAAACACATGTGAGAGGGGTGGGAAACATTACCTGCAGCAGTAGTGGACTCCCTAAAAACTTGGTTGTCTCCCGGTTGTGGAAAGCATCCAAGCCCATTAAAGTCTCGGCTAATGTCATGCCAATACAGCTCTTGCCCTCTTTCAAGCCTTGGGCAACTTCAATCAAACGAATGCTAGACCCTCCAAAGCTAGGAGCAAGCAGAAAATGAGCTAACATACACAAGCAGAGGGCATGCTGCCGAAAACCTTGCCAAAAACGGTCACCGCGGTCGTCGGTGTCAGAAAATCGATAAATGAGGCTGGGGATGTCCAACTCCCCGTTGTGAACTAAAGATCGAGCATCATGTAAAGTGAGCCCGCACATCCTTCCTAAAGCTTGGATGTGGCCAAAACGAGACTGGGGCAAGATCGCCTCATCACGCTGGGACTCCATCAAAGCTTGAAATTCTTCGATTGTAGGACACATCTCTTATCCCCGAAGCTAAACACATGGGTAACCGGATTCCAATATCTAGCCGCGGTATGGAAGAATGGAAAACACAACGGAGTACGATTCAGTGGGAATAGTGCATTTATCCCGAAACCCTGAAAATTTAACTTTTTTGAGCCATCCAAGTTCGCAATCCAAGTCGAGAGTTTTTCGGTGAAGAATGGCTCCATTTGAAGAAAAAATAGAGCTGGAATGGAGAAACCATGAAGCTGGAACTTTTGTAGAAGATAAGGCACTGAGTGGAGGACATATGGCAGTAATCTGGGGATTCTCAGAATTATGGGCCGACCGGCCAGTTCAAGTGGCCGACAATACTCATAAGTGGTCGACAGCACCCCTGGTCTCTAGCAGAGAGCCTTTGGCCTTCCTATGTAGGGAGAATGCTGAGAACATGAGTTTGGTTCTACTTCGGATGCGTTCTGCTGTTTTGTTTAACAGGTGTATTTGTTTTGTTTATCGAGTTGATGCAATTTGCTTATTGAGTTTCATTTGTTTTGTTTATCGAGTTGTTGTTGTTCTACTTATCAAGTTGTTCTTTAAGTTGTCTTATTTTGTTTGTTGTGTCGGTTCACTACCTGACTGTGCAATGTATAATGTTCAAGTTTCATCAATCCCATTTTTGTGTAAAATGGTGTGATTCGATGCTCAGAATATAAAATACAACACATTTTTAATCAAAAAGTAGCTTTCATTCCAATCATGGGTTTCTTTTTACAAAGAGTACAAGTTTTAAAGAAAATAAAACTGCCTAAGGCTGTACAATGTGCTAACACTACTAGCAAAAAGAGAAACAAAAGAAAAAATAACTGAGTCGATGGCCCCCATCTCAGGATCGAGAGGCTCTCTTCGTCCTCTTCCTCAGCTGTGCGGACTCAGAGCTATCACCGTCGGCACTGCTGTCTGAATCTGAGCCGGAGTCAGAATTAGAGCTGCCTCCGTTTCCATCCCCAAAGCCCTCCTTAGCATCGTTGCCACCCTCAGAACCAGAGCCGGTGTCGTCACCTCCATCCTCAGATGACTCTGACTGGGGACTCGCTGGCTCCTTGTCCTCACTGGTCTCGTCATCGTGATCATGCACGGCAGGCTCCCGACCTCTCCCTCGGCTGCGTGCCAGAATCTCTCCCCTGCCGCTGGAGAAGGCTCTAATGGTCCCATCTGTAAGGGAGTGACTTGAAAAGGCAGTTTGAATACATCAGCTATAGTATATGTATCAGATGCAAGTATGTTGTGCAGAGTGAGTACATGCAGAAATTAGATATAGTATGTGAATGCAACATGTCAGATGCGATCTATACATGCAGTGTATTAGTGCAATGGGGAAATGTTCAGTTGAGATGTCAATTTTAGTATATCAGCAGAAATATGATAATCGAAATGCAAGAAAACTAAAAAAATACCTGAATGCCGTGAGAACTAAGCATCGTCTCTCTCCTCAAGATCATGCCCTCAAATGAGGCTAGCACCTCGAGTAATCCCTCAACATATCCGATGGAGGGCTGCAAATGCAAGTCGAAACGATTAGTGAATGAATGAATAAAAATCTGAGCGGAAATTAAATGAATGAAAGCTGTAAAGTATACCAGTGGTGAGTCAGATGTCTTGACATATCTGTGGCTAAGAAATGGGGGCTCAAGCGGAATTTAATAAGGTACTCTGGAATACCGCCAACCTGTTAGCTTAGTCGGAAGATCCGGCCATCCAACACTCTGCCTGGTGGGAGGCATCCCTCTATCCTCACTCCTCGGTGCCCGAGCCCTGCTTGTCGAAGGGGCGTTCGCCGCCTAAGCCCTACTCGTCGAGGGAGTATCTACTGCCCGAGCCCCGCTCGACGAAGCAATATTAGCTGCCCTTCTCGTGTGAGCATGAGCACCTGTCAGAGAAGGCATCAGGTATGTCTAGAGGTAAATCGTGTAGTCCCCCTCCCCGATGAACCGGTCTGTATTTGTACCTCGCATGACGTCAATAAGCTCCTGAAGGGAGAAACTCTCGGTGGCTCGCATAGAAGGCGGGGGAGGTAAGGGGACATACTGTAGTGGCAGGCCCACTGTCTGTCGCATGAAGCGCTCGCCTAGGAACCAGGCTCGGCCAACCGGCCCCTTGAGCAGGATCCGATACCGGAGAAGCACCCCAAGCGCCGGCAAAATGAAATCGGGCAAACCCTGGCATCGACGCCCAAGGCTGCCATGCGATCTGCAGACAGCAAAGTGCATAGATTGATCAGTTGCCATTAGATATGCAAAATGAATTTAAGCTGAAAGTAGAAAAATTGTGAGTTTTGAATTACCTCTACGGTCCTCACTGTGTCGAAGTACTGGCACAGGTATAGGAGGGTCCCCCGGGCTCTCGGCTGACATCGTCCGTCGTATCTATGTGAGTACGATACCTCAAGCGGTGTCTTAACCTCTGGCTCAGGGGAAAATGCTGGGAAATAAGTGTACACCCATAGCTGTGGATAGCAAAGGGTCGATGGTGAGAATATAGAATACACAGATAATGCAGAAAACAGAGTATGTGTGCAAAAAATGCAGAAAATGCAAAGAATACAGAATACAGAAAATGCAGAAACAAAGTGTGGCATAGTATTAGACAGTACAAGTGCAGAGCAGAGATTGGACTATATGTGTGCAGTGTATGGTGTCTGTATTGTACAAAAAGTGCAAAGTAGAAAGCACGGCCAAAAGTGCAAAGCAGAAAGCATGGCAAAAGCTGTAAAGCAAAGCATACCTCCCAGGCTCTCCAATAGCTGCCTACCCTGTTCCCGCTCTTGCGGGAGGTCGAGCTCATGTAACAGTAAAGAGTGGTGAGGCCGGCGCCGCCCGAATCATAGTGATGAACCTGGGATAACTCCACTAAGGCGCTCAGAAGGTATAGCCCGACTGTGTTTGCCCTGTCAGCGAACAATGTAGTGCCGAAGAGGAACATCAAGAAACCTCGGGCGTACTGCTCTGTAGCCTCGATCGTTGCGGGCTCAGTCCCTCTGAAGTGGTCTGAGAACCAGGTATATCTGACCGTGCCTGATCGGAAGATGGGCGTGTGTGCTCTTAGTAGATAGGTCCAAGCAGCCTTCCACTCACCCATGTCGGAGTAGTATGGGATCGGCCGACCTCCCACCTCTAGGCTTGTCAGCGTCACAAAGTCATACGGGGTCATCGTCATGTCCCCGGTGGTAGAGAAATGGAAGGAGTTGGTGGTGTCCCACCATCTCTCTACCAATGTGCCTAAGAGGGTCCTGTTCGCATAAGACACAAGAGCCCCATACAGAATAGGCCAAATCCCGCCTTGTCAATAATCTGTCGGACGCCGTCAGGGAGGTCCACATACCACTCCCTCGTTGTGGTCGACCGGTATCCGCGGGTGAAACAAGAGTCTACCTGTGTTCAGAATAAGCAGAAATCCAATGTGTAAGCTGTGTTCAGAATGAGCAGAAATCCAATGTGTGAGCTGAGTTCAGAATAAGCAGAAATCCAGTGTGTGAGCTGTGTTCAGAATGAGCAGAAATACAATGTGTGAATGTGTTCATAATGAACAAGTGAAATACAGTGTAAGGGTGCGAACTATACAAGAAATCTAAGGTGCATCGCGGAAAATGTAAGAGTGCAGTGTATACCTTAGGTGCGTCGTGAGACAAGTGAGACTCTAGCACCCGTAGTAGAAGATCTACAGGTGCAAGCCGTGCAAATCCGGTAAAGTGGCGGACTGTACTAGGCGGTAGTACATGTACCTCGGGATGGTATGTCACTGGGTCAAATGGCCGGACTCTCAGCGGCAACGGTATGATGTCAGGCTCCCCCTCCATCCTCGGAGAAGCCCCGTCATGTGTAGCGTCGTCTGCCATCTGAAAGGAAAGTGAAAAAGGGCAAAAATGAGCAAAATGGGCCGAAAGTGCGAAAAGTCAACAAAGGTCAACTCTTGGGAAGAGAAAAAGTCAAAGAAAGTCAAAGCCCGGGAAAGGGCGCCAAACTCAAGGTAAACTTGGGGGAAACAAACCTCAAATGGAGAAAATGAAGGAAAAAAGCTCCGAAAACGAGTTTTGATCGGTTTAAAGTAAAGGAAACCGAAAGGTTTTCGTGAATCAACTTCGCGAGGGGCATTGGAAAACGCGTGTGGGGCATGGATCTAGGGAGGAAAAGTGTCTAGGTGTAAAGAGGAAGAGATTTCGGCACTGTGTATTTGAGGAAATGTGATTTGAGATGGTGTTTTTAAAGTTCTCCATGTAAAAAGACCAAACTGGCTCGAATCTGCCTAAATTGGCCAACCGGCCAGTTTTTGTGGCCGACCAGCCACTTAGGTGGCCGACAGATGTTTCAACTGGTCGACATGCTTCCAGGGTGGCCGACAGGGGTCCAAGTTTCTCCCAGTATGTTTTCAGGTTGCTTTGAGTCCTTGGCTTTCGAGAAAGTGCAAGAAAAGTTCACTTTTCAACTCAAAATGTCTCCGCGGGGGTTTCAATTCATGTCTTCGATGCGAGACTCATCGTCAGCCAGGATGAACAAGGTGTATCCTTTTGAAACACATTATAGCTCTTCCGAGAGGTAAATCGCTGGATTGATCTTGTTGAGGGGTGCAATCCTTTATTCGATGTTTTGTATTGAGCATGCTATGGATGTGCATTACATAATGCATTGTCATCATTGTGCACGGAATGTGTGTGTTGTGTTGCATTGCACTACACAAGTTCTTATGTTTGCATAGAATATGCATGTCACGTTATATTGCATTGGGCATGCTCTTACATTCTACTTGTTGCATTAAACATGCATTCGGTGTTGCATAAAACATGCTTCATGTTTCGTTGCATAGGACATGCTCTATTTCTTGCATGATGTCCATGGAGCATGCCTCTCTAAGCATTGTGTTATAGTCATTCGCCTTGCATAGAATATGCATTTGTATTGTACTTGTCAAAGTTTCTTCCTTGTGTAGGTACAATATTGTATGTACGGTTCATTCAAAGTTGATGTAACCAGACGGTATTGTATGTACGGTTCATTCAAAGGAACTCCAGGTAAGATCATTCCTATCCTTTGAACTCCTTGTTTTGATTAGAAACATTCAGGTACGCCCGGTGTTTACACCACTCCTTGTTTTGGTTAGAAACATTCGGGTACGCCTGGTGTTTACACCAACTTCTTCTCTGGTTAGAAGCGTTTGGGTCGTGTGCCTGCTGTTTATACCTTGCGTTGGTTAGAAACATTCGGGTACACCCGGTGTTTATACCGACACCCTGTTTGTTAGAGACATTGGGTTGTGCGCCCGATGTTTATACCACCCCTTTAGTTAGAAGCGTTTGGGATGTGTGTCCAATGCTTATACCACCCTGTTGGTTAGAGACATTAGGTTGTGCGCCCGATGTTTATACCACCCCTTTGGTTAGAAGCGTTTGGGTCGTGTGCCCGACGTTTATACCTTGCGTTAGTTAGAAACATTTAGGTACGTCCGATGTTTACACTGATATCCTGTTGGTTAGAGACATTGGGTTGTGTGCCCGATGTTTATACCAGCCCTTTGGTTAGAAGTGTTTGGGATGTGTGTCCGACGCTTATACCACCTTGTTGGTTAGAGACATTGGGTTGTGCGCCCAATGTCTATACCACCCCTTTGGTTAGAAGCGTTTGGGACGTGTGTCCGACGCTTATACCGCCTTGTTGGTTAGAGACATTGGGTTGTGCGCCTGATGTCTATACCACCCCTTTGGTTAGAAGCGTTTGGGACGTGTGTTCGACGCTTATAGCACCCTGTTGGTTAGAGACATTAGGTTGTGCGCCTGATGTCTATACCACCCTTATGGTTAGAAGCATTTGGGATGTGTATCCGACGCTTATACCACCTTGTTGGTTAGAGACATTGGGTTATGCACCCGATGTCTATACCACCTCTTTGGTTAGAAGCGTTTGGGACGTGTGTCCGACGCTTATACCTTGTTTTGGTTAGAAGCGTTTGGGATGTGTGTCCGACGCTTATACCCCCCTTTGGCTAGAAGCATTGGGTTGTGTGCCTGATGTTTATACCACCCCCTTGGTTAGAAGCGTTTGGATCTTGTTTCAACACTTATACCACTCTGTTTTGGTTAGAAACATTGGAATGTATTCTGATGTTTATACCGCCCGTTAGGACGCTTTGGTTAAATGCATCTGGACGGATCCCGTTGCTTATACTGCTCTTTATTTTGGTTGCCTAATATTTGGATGTGTTTTAATTGCTATTGTGCGCTCTTTAGTTCGGAACCTTGGGGTGTGTCCCCGGGTTCACACCATTTCTTTCCCTGCATGCGCCACGCGTTGGGATTTTGTTTGCCACCTCGGGTGCACCCAATGGTTGTGGTTCTTTACCTTTTCTGCGTGAGGCGCAGTTAAGATTGCATAATTTTCTTACATCCTTTCTGCATGAAATATAGTTCGGCTTGTAATTCCCACGCGTGGCACGTTTGCTGACTTGCTTATGTATGAATTTGCTGTAGCATTTCTTTGCATGACATTTGTATTTAGATGTTTCATTATAGCCCTCATTGCATGATCATAAGTTATGTTCTGCATCGTGCATGTCATTTGCATTTTGCCCGAGCCTGCGGGCGCATCCATATCGTTATCTTGCTTGTTTGTCTGAGTCTTCGGCCTTGTCAAAAATGGGTCGTCTCTAGGCTTTGACATTCACTCCTGTCATTTTATGACTTCCGAGTTCTGTCAAAGAGGGGCAACTGTAGACACCCCATTTTTGATTGACCTTAAGACTCAGACGTCATCGTTGTGCCTTTGATGATTGTGCATGTTTGTCTTCGTTTTGAGTGCTTGAGGCTCTCAGCGAAACACCTTGTCTTTGAGCCTCTAAACTTTCTGTGTTTTGGCCTTGTTTTTGGGCCAGACCTTGGTGCCCCTTGCTTGGAGGGAGGAAAGGCCTTGTCGGCCACTTTTGGCCCTTGTCGGCCACCTAGGGTGGCTGGTCGGCTAGGGGAGGTGGCCGATCGGCCACCTAGAGTGGTCGACGGCCATTTTTCTCCTTTTTCAGATATTTTGTGTGCCAGCTGTGCAAGCTGTTGATCATTAAAGCCATACTCCATACACATGTATGGAGGGATGAAGTAAGCTTTGGCTTGCATTTTCTATAAAAGGGGAGGCCTCTCCCCCATTTTGGGGGTTCAGAAATTTTGGGAGCAAAAATTTTGTCTCTCTCTAGAATTCTCTCTCTCTTTCTCTCTCTCTCTCTCTCTCTCTCTCTCTCTCTATATATATATATATTTTGTACTTGAAAGTGAGTTTTCTCTACATATTTGCAAAGAGACCCTTGATCAAATATCCCTATCTTGGAGCTGAGGTTCCTTAAGGCTTGTTTGGAGCTCCTAAAGCTGGTTTTAGCTTAGAGAAGTGCCTGTTTTGCTGCTGTACTTCAAGGGTAAGGACTTGTCCCTTTTAAGCCTTGCTTTAGCTTATTGTTTGGCCACCTTTGCATGCTGTTTTTGGCCTACTTTTCAACTACAAAATCCTCTGTTTTTAAGGTTTAAAAATGGTGGTTTAAGGCCTTTTTGGAGTTAGGGGTGGTTCACCCTCTTTTGTTGCCTATTTGCTAAGAGTTGTGCTATCTTTCAAAGCCTTTTGAAGCAACTTTTTTTTGGCCCTTTAACCACTGAATTCTAGGGGAATTTCAGTGGCAAAAACTTGGTTTTGAGGTCTCAAATAGGAGGGGGTGGCCTCTCCTCCTTGTATCTTGTTTGTATGTGTAGATGGCCTAGGATGTGAGCATGCTTTTCTACCTTTTTATAGCTTAGTTCAAGCATGTTTTTGGCTTTATTTTGACTTGCTTTAACTCTGTTTTGGCTGGTTGGGCCACTTGTTGCTTGTTTTTTGTACTTATAGTGCAATCATGCTTATTACCCTAACATATTTGATGATTTAGCCTATTGTTCTAGCATGTGTTAGCTTAACTCCAGCACATTTTTGCTAATGTTTTGACGTGCTTTAACTCTGTTTTGAGTGGTCTTGGTCATATGTGCTTTGCTTTGCATGGCTATAGTGTAGTTAGCTTCACTAGCTTTGTTATTTAAGGCCTCTAACAAGCTTTGCTTTAGTTGATTGCATGATATAACATTGTTTTGCATGTGATGTCTGTCCATATACCTCTGTCATACTCTCACATGTTTCACTTTTTCATGGCTTTTGAGAGTTATACTTTGTGTCTTGTTTGTGAGCCAACAAGTGAGCATGCTTTTCTTGCCATTTATGCTTCCATTTCAGCATGTTGTAGTCATTGTTTTGACATGATTAAGCTCTGTCCAGAGCTGGTTTGGCCATTTGAGCTCGATAATGTATGCTTCTAGTGTAGTGCTCTTCACTAGTTTAATGCTTTTGACCCTTAACATGTTGTGCATATGTTGATTGCATGATTTAGTGTCTTGAGCATACCATTTCAGCACTATAAGTCTGCAACCTCCCTGATTTCTTCATTTTTCTATTTGTTTTGAGGGTTGGTTGACCTTATGCTTGTGTTTAAGCTTGAGATAGAGCTTGTGCTCAATGGCTTTAACTCTCTTTGAGGGTTCCTCCTAGCCAAAGGCATGATCTCTCTCATGTCTTAAACCATCATTTGGTTGATCCCTCTCTCATTAGAGGACTCTCATCTTGGACTTAACCAACTAAAGAATGGCTTGGTAATGCTAAAATGTATAAATAAAATTGAACCAAGTAAAACATGATTAAGATAAGCATGTTGTTTGCATTGCATGTGTTTGGATCGGACGTTAATCCAAACACAAGAAAAGTGGGACGTTTCGTACTTGAAGTGATGGAACGTGTCACGTTTCTTGGTCGCTGTCACCCTTGATCATGCATGATAGGGTGGTGGCCATTTGAGTCTTATGTGTGCATTTATTAAGCTTGTACAAGCATGACCCTTTGGCCATCATGCATTGAGATGCTTAATTGGTGGCTTGAGAGCCAAGCGCCACACTTCTTTGAGCTTTAGAAATGATGAGGAGAGTGGAAGTACAAACATTTCCTGCAAAATGCCTTGCTTTGCCTCTGTTGTAAAAAACAGCATTTTAGGAAAGCAGGTGGCCAACCGGCCAGTTAGGGTGGCCGACAGGCCACCAGTTCATTTCTATGCAAGAGGGTTCCTGTTTTGAAGCAAAGGCAGTCTGAAGATTGGCACAATTTTCAGAAAACAAGGCGAGTGCAAACAGAGACAGCCGAAAGCAAGGCAATGGATTTTCAGGAGGAAGCTAGCCGAGCATGCATGTCTCCCTTGCCCACGAGGCCACTTTACTTGCTTTAATTAGTTAGTTGTAGCTAATTATTTGATTCGAGTATTGTACGTAATTAGTTTGTGCAACTAGTTAGTTATTCAATTGTGTTGTAATAATTAATTAGCTAGAATGGTTAATTAGTTGTTTTGTAGTAATTAGCTTAGCTTAGTGTAGCTTAGCTTATTTATTCGGACCCTCCTTCGAGAGGGCACAATGTTGTAATAAGTGTGTGTGCGTGTGTTCATGTCTTCCAACCCCACGTCTTTCTCTCTTTTATTTATCCGCTTTCGGTGGTTAGATTAGGGCACATTTTGATTAGCATACCTTATGCTTGCATGCGTGCATCGTTCATTTGTCTTGCATGCACCGAGGCTCGGTGCATCATTCAAACTGCATTGTATTTCAATACCTATTTGAATACGTGTTTCAAAGCATGTTATCAATTGTTGCATTCATATGCCATCTTAGATAGTCGAGCCTATTAATTGCATTATTGCATGTGTTGCATTAGGCATTTTAGCATAGTTAGGATCATGCATGATTTCTAACTAGCTTCTGTTTTGGCTTGGAGTACACTATAAGTCTTTACGCTTTAGCATACTTGCATGAGTGTGAGTGTTGCCATGATTGCATGCTTGCCATGAGGCTACTTGCTTAAGTGATTAACTGCATGAATGCCTGTGGATGAAGGCTTGATTACTTGAATTGGAACAATTCATCGAATGTGAGTTTTAAGTCCACTTTGCGAAGTGGCAAATCATGTTTTAAAGCCTACTTGAGTGTGTTAAATCCGTGCTTTAGCCCACTTGAGGGTGGCATTTTCAAACCATTTTTGAAAACAAACACGAGTTTTTTTGTTCCAATTCTTGCGATTTTAGTTTATACTTGTATGATATGTGCATCACATAGTAAGTTAGCTAATAACTGGATAAGAACACACGAGGTTTATAAAACCACATATCATGCTTAGTAGAGGCCGATCTTTTGATCGGGCGAGCGGGGGTGCTCGTTTAAGGACCTTTCCCTCTTGTACCCAAGTTCCCAAGCCGAGGCAACTTTAGTGATGACGGACACGTGGCCTTTGGCACGAGTCAGGGTTTCCTAAATTTTTCAAAAATAAAATATTTAGGTGGCGACTCTGTAATCTGGCAAAGTAGCCTAGTTTTGGCATTATTTGATTCAAAATCGATTTTCCAAAATGATTTGCCGGATTGGACTCTTTGGTGTTTATCAGTCTTACATTGCACTTTGTGAGATTAGATTTAGAACTGTGATAGGAGTCCGAACTATAGGAGACCAATTCGCTCCTCTCCGAAAGGGGGGCGCGCAAAGAAAGTCGAGTCTACATGCGGGGTTTGATGTGATTTGAGAAGAGTGGGAAGTTGTCCCCTAAATTTATTGGGCCTTTTGAGATCCTTGAGTGGATCGGGGAGGTAGCTTACCGTTTGGCGTTACCACCACAGCTTTCCGGGGTTCATGACATGTTCCATACTAGTATGCTCCAAAAGTTTGAGTCGGATCCATCGCAAGTATTGGATTGGACCGACTTAGAGGTACATGAGGATGCCTCGTATGAGGAGAGACTGGTGAGGGTCTTGGATACTCGGGACCAAGTCTTACAAGGCAAGATGATTCCCTTGGTTAAGGTATTATGGAAACATCACGAGATTGAGGAAGTAACTTGGGAACGCGAGTCAGTAGTCCGTGAGAAGTATCCAGACTTATTTGTTGATGTCCTAACATGTATAAAATTTGTTATGTAAATGAGATATGAAAACATTGTATATGTTGTTTAAGTTTTGGAAAATACGAGTTTATTATAAACATTGAATATGGTGAAACTATGAAATGTATATTTATATTGTGATGGGATTGAATGACCGATAGATGAGTCATGGTGTTGGAATTGAATTGTAATAATTGTGGTAATGGCTTAAAACTTGATTTTGAAACTTAAATTGCAATTTTGGGGACGAAATTCCTTAAGGGGGAGAGGTTATAGCTTTTCTGGTTTAGACCATACGCATTTTGTATTTTGGACTCGGATTTCATAGCTTCATATGGTTGTTCATGTCTTTTCCCTCTTATTCTTCCTTAAATTTGGTTATTGGATTGTATTGGTCTTGTTTGGAACAGGTTGGTTGTTTGATTTTCGAACCTTTGTTGCCCAGATTTTTGCTCCTCTGCTCGAGCGGCACTTTTTGCGCTTGAGTGGGCTTCGCAAACTCTCAGTAATTTTGCAGACTTGCAAAATACTAGAAGAGTGTATTCCACACTCGAGCTGCGTTTCCTATGCTCGAGCGGATGGACGCTTGAGTGGCCAATCTTGAGCTTGAGCGATGTCCTTCGTCTATAAAACTTCTAAATGTGTGTATTCTGTGTTTGAGCGTCACTATGTATCTGGCGCTCGAGCGTCACTTCTTGCGCTCGAGCGGACTGCGTGTATATCAGCCTATGAAGACGACTTTTTAGTTCACTTTTTCATTCCTCTCTCTCTCTAAAACTTTCCAAAAACCTAATCTTGAGTCTCTCTCTAAAACTCACATTCTCTTTACATTTTTACCTAGATCCATTGTGCTCTCCACCCTAGTGCCTTTGAGAAAAAGTTAGAGCTTTCCTAGAGCTCCGTTTTGATTCGATTGGAACTTGGTTTTGGTGTCATTGAAGTTTCCACCTTGCTTTGCTTGTCTCCTAACTTTGAGGTCTGGATTTTCTACACATTTTTATGGATTTTAATTTAGTCATTGGTTGTTGTGTAACAATGATGGGTTTTAGGAGTATTTTGGACAAACCTAGCGTTTAGGATGTAAAATCAAAAGTGGGATTTCTAGTGAATGTAATATAAATAGTCACGGCGTTTGAAAATGAGGTTATATTGTGTCACAATTGTTGATTTTGGCATTTGGGTTGGTATTTGGGAAAGAGAGAAGTTAACCTAAAATGGTTCAAGTATTTATTTTGTATAAATAAATGAAATTGGTATTATAAATATGAAATTTGAGGAATGTTGGTGTTAATGGTGGAGTTGGATATGCATTATCTCATACCTTTTGAAAATCTGAATAAACTATCTATCTTGAGATTTAATATCTGTTTAGAAATATCTGTATTGGGCTATCGGTGGAGGATAGCTATGATTGTTGTAGAAATTACATGAGGATTAGGTAAATTGAAACTAATCTCTTGTTGATTGTCATTGAATATGACTAAGTTTTAAATACATTGATATAGTATGAGTGTTTGGGAGAAGAAAGGAGATGTACTCCATTGTTTGGGAGAAGAAAGAGGATGTATTTCATTGTTTGAGGAGATAGAGGATGGACTCTATTGAACTAAGTTGGCCTGTGTGTCCTGGGTAAAAGTCTCGAAACCGCGTGTATACATGGGTGTCGATCCCGCGATGAAATTTCCGTAAAATGGCAAATTGAAGTGCTTGTGTGATGATTGTGTTAATTTGGGAACCACTAAGTTGTAGTCTCAGATGGGTTGTTTGAAAGATAATGAAATTGACTCATGAATTGAGATGAAATGATTTAGCATGAACTGATGAGAAGGAAAAAGGATTGAGTTATGAAATTTGGTACTTTATGATGATGGAGAATATAATGTTTTCTCACGGCATTGTAAATGCACATTCTACTTATATCTTTGTTAAGGTCCATACACTGTATTAGATTGTTCCTATTGGGCTTTGGCTCACCCTATATGGGAAAACCATTTTCAGGTGTTGATGTCATGCCTCCGCCAAGGCAGTAGCTCGGAAGGAGTTTGGAGCACGGGCTTCACTTTTGTACTTATTTGTGTAGCCAAGGGCTTAAATTGTATAGAGTTAGACTCTCTTTTGTTGTAATCAAGCAATGACTTGGAAAGTTGTAAGCCTTTAGGGTATATAATTATCTGTTTAACTTTCATTCCTCTTTACCACTTGTAACACATGCTGTAGATTCAGGATGAACTATTTATGAATGTATATCGCATGTGTCACTTTTGTATAACAATTTAGGTTAATGGAAGTTTATTATTTTGATTATGTTGTCTTATGTATATTGTGTTGGGTCGAATTATTGTAATTATATTCGGGGCGTTACAGAAAACACTTGGGCTTCCTGAAGTTGGTCAAACAAATCATCTATTCGGGGTAGAGGATATTTATTCTTGATGGTTACTTTATTCAATTCACGGTAGTCAATACATAGCCTCAAAGAACCGTCTTTCTTCTTGACAAATAGAACAAGGTGAAGTGCTTCGTCGGATAAACTTCTTGTCTAACAGTTCTGAAGTTGGGTTTTCAGTTCCTTTAATTCAGATATTGACATTCTATAAGGGGTTTTGAAAATTGGTTGTGTTCCAGGTACTACTTCAATGGTAAATTCAATTTCTCTATCAATCAGATCTCCGGGTAATTCATTGGGAAACACATCAGGAAACTCGTTAACAATAGGAATGTTTTTGACATGAGCATTATTAGCAGTCATATTCAAAATACAATATAAATAACCTCGACAACATTTTCGTAACAACTTACTAGCTTTCATAAAAGAGATCAAGTACGGTGGAGAAACTACCCCATTCCTAGCAAACACAAATTCAGGTAACCCTAGAGGTCGAAATACAACAAATTTATTAACACAATCGATAGTAGCATAATACTTAGTCAACCAATCCATTCCCAATATACAATCAAAATGAGTAATGGCCAAGGGCAACAAATCAACATATAATAACACATCCCCAACCATGACGTCACACACAGGGTACACATAAGTACATACCATAGAACCTCCAGCAGGTATAGATACAGATAACAGATAGTTCATAGATTCCAATGGTCTAGTCAAATTCCGAGAAAAAGCGTGCGACACAAAATAATGCGTAGAACCAGAGTCTATCAATACGTAGGTGTAGACACCCAATTTTTGACTGTTCTCAAGACTTGGACGTCATCGTTTGAACACTTGATGATCATCCATGCTCGTGCTCGTTTTGAGTTTCTGAAGGTCTCGGCTGCGCGCCTTGCCTTGGGACCTCTCAACTTGTCTGTTTTGTGCTTGGTTGTGCACCAAAAGCTTGTGGTTTTGTTTCTAAGGGAAGGGGGTGGCTTGTTGGCTAGCCCTACAACCCATCGGCCAGGCCCCATGCCTATCGGCCTTTTCTTCTTGCCATTGGCCATAAGTGTTGGCCGATCGGCACCATTTTTTGGCCCGTTGGCACTCTTTTTGGTCGATCGGCCATAATTTTTGGCCGAGGCCTTTTCTTTGCTTCTGCAGGCATTGTGCATGCCAGCTGTGCCAGTTGGTGAGCACAGACTGTCTCCTCCATGCACGTGTATGGAGGGATTTGAACCAAGCTTTAGCTTCTCCAAGAAACTTTGGACTTGGTTTACTGAAATCTGGGAGAAAAAACATATATCTCTCTCTCTATATTTGCCCTTGTTTGTGCTCAAAAGAGGTTTTTCCTCACACATTTGCACTAGAGCACCTAGTGAAACACCTCCATTGCTGAGCTGAGGTTCTTGGAGGTTGCTTTTGAGTGGTTTAAGCTTAGTTTTGCCTCTGAAGTTGCTGTGCTAAAGAAGTTCTACAAGGGTGAGTCACTAACCCTCTTTTAAGCTTTGTGTTCATTGCTTACTTAGCCTTATTTGCATACTTATTTTGGCTTAACTCTCAATTGTAAAAAGCTTCATTTCCATGTGTTTGGAATGATTGTTTAAGGTCTTGTTGGTGTTGAGGGTGGTCTACCCCCTTTAGAGCCTTGTTTGGCCTTGTTTTGAACCATCTTTTTAGGCCTTTGTTTTAGCCTTTGTTTAGCCTCTTCACCATTGAATTTCAGAGGAATTTCAGTGGTGGAAATGGTGTTTTGAGGCCTTAAATAGGAGGGGGTGTCCCCCCTCCTCTTGTCTCGTATGTTTGTGTTGATAGCTCACCAAGTGGGCATGTTTTTATACCTCTTTGTGGCTCCATTTCAGTATGTATTAGGCCTTGTTTTGCCATGATATAACACTTTTTTGTCTTGGTTTGATCATATCATGCATGCTCCTTGCACTTTTAGTGCATTTTCATTCACTAACCTAACATGCTTTGTGCCTTAAGCCATCATTCTAGCATGCTTTTGGCCCTACTCAAGGAAGCTTTTGTCCATGTTTTAGCTTGCTCTAGCTCTGTTTTAAATGTTTTGGGTCATGCATGCATTGTTTTGTATAGCCATGGTTCAATCTAGCTCACTAGCTTTGAGTTTCCAAGCCACTAGCATGCATTGCTTGGGCTACCTTCATGATTTGGTATCATTTCATGTGTGATTTCAGTCCATGTTTCGTGCTCATGCACTCATATTTGTCACTCTTTCCATGCTTTTGAAGGTTGGTTCTTTATGCCTTAAACATGAGTCATTGTGTATGCCTTCATGCCTAAGCTTGCGAGCTACTATTTCAGTGTGTTTTTGGGGTTATTTCGCCATGATGTAACTCTGATTTTTGTTGGTGAAGTCATCTCATGCTTGGTCTTGGTAGGTGTAGAGTAATCCTCCCTATTGCCCTCGCATGACCCATGTTTTAGCCCTTCATGCTAGCTGGTTTTGGCTTTACTCCATGCATGTTTTAGCCTTTATTTAGCATGATCTAGGACTGTTTTGGGTTGTATTGGCCATACGTTCATGTTTTGCATAGTTGTAGTGCAAATGCCTATGCTAGCTTCAAACTTTGATTTTCCTAGCATGCTTCATTTATGACATGTCCATGATTTGGCATCACTTACCATGTTATTTCAGAGCATATAGCATTGCCATGTTCCCATTTCTTTCATCCTTTGAGTGCCTCTAAGGGTTGTGCATTGTTGGCTAGCTTATGGACCAATATGTGTGCATGCATGTTTAGCCTTTTGGTACCTTAGTTTTGGTGTTGTTGGCCACTGTTTTTGGACTCTCTCAGGTCTGTCCATATGCGGTTTAAGTCTACTGAGTGTTGCATCACATGGCCCTTGCCATTGCGTAGTTGTTTGCATGCCCATGTTGTTTGCATGTTCATGATGTTTAGCATGTTGATTAGATAGCATGTTGTTGCATGCTTGTTGCATTGCATGGTTTTTGCATGCTTGTCGCATTGCATTGTGTGCGCATGCCTTGCATTGCATTATGTTTGGAAAGGGTGTCAATCCAAACATGAGGAACGAGGGACGTTTCATACTTGAAGTGATGAAACGTGCCTCAATTCTCGGTCGATGAGCCTCTTGATCATGCATGATAGAGGTTAAGGCATTTATGTGTTTTTTGTGTGCATTCATTTGACATTGATTTGTGCAACTCGGCCTCTTTAGCCATCATGCATTGAGATGCGTGATTGATAGCTCGAGAGTCGAGCACTACACTCCTTTGAGCTTTGAACAAGATAAGGAGTGTGGTTGCACACACATTTTCTTGCAAATACACTGCCATGCCTCTGTTAGTGCTCTGCTACAGCAAAAGGAGAAGTTTGCAGGAAGAAGTGGTCGATCGACTATCTAGTGTGCCGATCGGCTATCAATAATTGGCCGATAGCCTTGAAACTTGGCCGATGATCATTATACTTGGCCGATAGCCTTTCCTCTTGGCCAACCACCCCTCAGCATGGTCCTAAGGTGGATCAGAATCATCTTGTAAGTTGGCACAATTTTTAGAAGTCTAAAATAGTGCAAACAGAGGCATCATGAGGCACGGTAGTGGATTTCCGAGCCAAGCTGACCGAGCATGCATCATTTCCTTGCCCGCGAGGCCATTTCATTGCTTATGATTAGTTCTTGTAAATTAGTCATTTGATTTGTTTTGTAATATTTTAATTAGCTTAGCATAGCTATTTTGTTTTAATTTGCATTGTGATAATTAGTTAGCTTGTTAGTTAATTAGTTTCGGCTTGTAATAATTAGCTTAGCTTAGTGTAGCTTAGCATATTATTCGGACCATCCGTCGAGAGGGAAAATTTTGTAATAAGTGTGCGTGTGTGTGATGCATATCTTCCAACCCCCATTTCTTTGTCCCTTTTATTTACCAGCTTTCGATGGTTAGTTTTAGGGCATGTTTCAATTAACATACTTATACTTCGCATGTTTGCATTCATTCATCTGTCTTGTATGCACTGAGCTCGGCGCATCATATTAACTGCATTGTATTTCAATATCAATTTGAATATATGTTATCTAGTTGCATTCACATGACATCTTAGAATAGCCGAGCCTATCTTAGTTGCATTTTGCATGTGTTGCATTAGGCATTCTTGACATAGCTAGGATCATGCATGATTACTAACTAGCTTCTGTTTTAGCTCGGAGTACACTGTAAGCTTTTATGTTTTAGCATCCTTGCATGCGTGTAAGTGTTGCCATGTTTAGCATGCTTGCCACGAGGCTATGTGCTTAATTGTTATAACTGCTTGAATGCCTGTGGGTGAAGGTTTGATTGCCTGGATTGGAACAACCCGATGATTGTGAGTTTTAAGCCCACTTGAAGTGGCAAAATCATGTTTTTCTAAGCCCACTTGAGGGTGGCAAATCCGCGTCTTAGCCTACTTGCGAGTAGTACTTTCAAACCACTTTCAAAAACAAACATGAGTTGTTTTGTTCCAATCCGCGTGATTGAGTCTATACTTGTATGCTGTGCGCATCACATAGTAAGCTAGCTAATGAACCGGAATAAGAACACATGTGTTTTCAAAAACAACATATCATGTTAGTAAAGACCGATCTTTGATCGGGTGAGCGGGGGTGCTCATTGTATGACCTTCCCCTCTCATACCCAAGTTCCCGAGCCGAGGTAACTTTGGTGATGACGGACACGTGGCCTTAGGCACGAGTCAGGGTTTCCTAAATTTTCCAAAATAAAATATTTAGGTGGCGACTCTAAAATCTGGCAAAGCAGTCCATGTTTGGCACTTCTTGATTCAAAATTGATTTTTCAAAACTAATTCCCAGATTTGGACTCTTTGGTGATTTATCAGTCTTAGATTGCACTTTGTGAGATTAGATTCAGAACCGTGACACGAGTCCGAACTGTAGTAGCTAGAACGACGATTCGCGCCCTCACGGCGCGAGGCGGAGTTCTGGGCGGTCTACAGTTTCTGGCAACTTTGCTGGGGATTTAGAGAACTTGACTTGAACTCATGATATGTTGTTTTGTTTACATTTATGTGTTTCTTTGCATTGCATTTGCATTGGTGCACCTAGGACACCGTGTTTGCCGTCTGCTATTCTTGAACGGTTTGCCGGAGGCTTGCTTTGAGAAGCGCGCCATAAGGCTGACCGGTTACGGGCTCTGCCACGATAGGAACACAAACCTCGGTTTTCACCGAGGCACCCTCTTTGACCATTCGACCTAGTGCATATCGGAATCCGTAGTGACCATTCCAAACTAGGACAGGTTGCTTACCCGATTGTAGGTTGTTTGAAACCGCTGTGTGCTTAGTGAAACCCTAGCTCCTAACTAAATAGGACAGGGAAACCCTACCTCAACATAGGGGTGTTTTGGCTCTTACTTACTTGATACATGCTGTTAGAGTGTGTCTCTACAGGTTGTATGTATCAGTTGCAAGTTTGAGTTTCGGCCTGAGGGTATCAGTTTACTGGTAGAATTTTGGGCAGAATTCAGTAGAAAGCACAGTCATTCAGCTATGCTCATATCTATTTTGGTGAAATCGGGCTGAGGTGCTGTCTGTTTTCTGTTTTGCAAGGTAGTCCTAGAACCATAGCTTCAGAAGGCTCCAATATCCCCCGAGTGCATTGGACTTGTGTTGATAGACTTTGTCAGGTCAGAGATTCAGTTCAAGGGCAACCAGTGTTACCTTCGCTGAAGGCAAGGCAAAGAAAGGCCAGTCAAGGCTCACCGGTTCAACTAATCCGACAGTCACCAGTCAAATCACTTTTGTTCAAACTCAGCAAACTGTGATGGCACAGGGTTCGGAAGAAGTTGTGGCTGTGATAGCAGCATTAAATTAGGGAACTGCCATGCAGGATGAGACCAATGCTGAAACGCAACGCCCATCTAGGGCATTTTCTACACATCTGGATTTGGGACCTCAACCGAACTTTGACCCACTTCCGCTAGCTGAAGATTTGTATGGTCCGGATCCCTGAGAATGGTTGGCTCAAGCTCGAGTTCACAGACCCCTGGTGCAGCCTAATGAGAGGCTTTATCCCCTTGATGTTAATGAGCTCAATTCGACTGCAGTGAAAATTGCAAACCTTGAGAAGCAATTCAAAAAGGCACAGGGCCTTAATTCCATCCCCGACATTGAGGATGGGTACACCGAGGCTGCCGTACGGCTCCCAGACAGATTCAAAATGCCACATATTGACCGTTTCAACAGGTCTGGAGATCCTATGGTACATATCCGGCTTTTCTTGGACGTTCTAAAATCGATGGGCCTAACTAAGCCTCGGAAACTCTCTCTATACGGAAGAACCCTGTCGGGTGTAGCAGCCGCTTAGTATGCCAAGTTGGAGAATACAGTGAAGCAGAACTGGGAAGAATTGGCTGAGGCCTTTGTTGATCAGTACTCTTACAATACCCAGGTTGAAATGACTACTCAAGAGCTTGAAGCAACTCGCCAGAACCCAATAGAGCCGTTTGTGGAATTTATTACAAGATGGAGAGCAAAGGCAGCACAGATGACAAATCGGCCTTCTGAGAGGGATCAAGTGCAGATGATGGTGCGCAACCTTGAGCCTGATATGTTGCAAAACTTGATTGTCGTTCCACTATCCACTTTCAAAAGTTTACATGAACTGGGGGTTCATATCGAGAATGCGTTCAACAGTGGGATCATTCCCATAACAAGTGAACCGATAAGGAGGGTTTTCGCAAGGAGTACCAATGCTGGTAGTAACACTATCCCCAAACCCACTGAGATTAATACAGTCACCACAGCTGACCCTTTTGCCAATCTAAGCTTACAAACAGCCGGCCCAGCCCGAGCTCAGGGCAAAACTTTCACCCCCTTTATATGAGCCTGACTAGCGTACTAAAAGTCCTGATGGAAATAGGGTATCTCAAACCCCTTGACCTCAACCTTTTCCTGACCCACTCCTTGCCAGACATAACCCCACCAAATACTATGTGTATCATCAGCAGCGCGGTCATGGCACCGATCGTTGCTACCGCCTTCGTCATGAGGTCCAGAATCTCATCGACAATCGGACAATAGCTCTATCTCCAGACCCCAATGACCAAATATCTCCTACCTACCTCAACCTCATCCATACAATGTCATCCGGCTACAACCCCAGTATATACATCACCCCGACCCATCTACCCAAGCCTGAGGTGTTTATCACGGAAAGCATGGACTTATGCATGATAGCTGCATTTGAACCCCAATCATCTCAAACCCGTGAACCCACTACTTCTGAGTTGATGAAAATGATTGAAGATCTTCAGAGAACTGTGGCAGATTTAGCCTTTGGGATATTGGCTCTGTCATCGACCACACCACATACTAGGAATTTCATGTCAAAAGGCTCCCCAATCTTGGGACGGGCTGCATTGGAAGAAGGCCAATCTCTTAGTAAAGTGGAGGCCAATGGTAAGAACAAGGTAGGGGCAGGCATTGGTCCCCATGAACACCTTCAGTGGGCTGTTGAGGCTTTGAAAGCCGAAGGGCTGAACAAACAGCAAGTGATTGCAGTTGTTGCAAAGGTTGTGGACGGCAATTTTGCCACTCAGAATGAGAGCAGTTTGAATCAAGGGGCAAGTCGGGACAAGGGATGTCGCACCAGAAACGTTCCTTTCAGCTCTAATCCTGCACTTGGAAGAGATCAGCAAACCTAGTCAACACCTGTTGACCCTTTCGCCTATACATCCAACACAATCTCACAAACCTCGAAGTACCCACCCTGAGGCCAGAGGTTCTTCGTCCCGCTTTATATGTCCTTATCCAAAGCCATGAGTGTATTGATCGAAAAAGGCCATCTCAAACCCCTTGAGCCTCGGCCTCTCCTGAATAATCTTCCTCCCTCCCATGATCCGGCCAAGTACTATGCCTTCCATTAACAAACCGGTCATGGCACTGATAGTTGTTACTGTCTTCGCCATGAAGTAAAGGATTTGATTGACAACAAGATCATTGTTGCACTAGGTCCTGCAAAGTCTATCGGTACAGGATCGATGAACTTGGGGGATAATGTGATTATGTGATCGGGGAATGAACCACCTGCTGATGGCGCTCAATTTACTCCAGATATGGGGATGGCACGCACTGTTTTGAGCATTTGTGAATGCTATTTATTTTACTTTCTGACTTGGGTATTGAGTCAGTTTTGTTGTGTTGTATTGAGTCAGTTGAGTCTGTCTTGTTGTATCGAGTCAGTCTTGTTGTGTTAGAGTCAGGTGATTTCGGGGGTGTTACCTCGGACATCACTATCTTGTTTTGTGTTTGTCTTTTGCACTCTTTCTTTTGAGTTTGTTTCTGCCTTGGAGCTAGTTACGCCAGAAGATTTGAATGAAACAGTAGTGATTTTCACACTTTTGTGTATGTTTCTGCCTTAAGCCAGTTGTGCCAGAAGATTTGAATGAAACGGCAGTGCTTTTCACCTACTTTTCTATGCCTTGAAGTCATTGCATTGACCTAAGTTTTTCAAAACTTTTTGAACATTGTGATGAAAACAAAGTGGGAGGAATTCCTCTAGATTTGCAAAAATTTGATCAATTGAGAGAAAGAGAGGCGTGATAAGCCCTTAATGAATGAGATCATGCTTGTTAACACGAGTACTGAGAAGGATCCTGGCTTGACCCAGATTGGTTCTACCTTGTCTTCAGCGCGATCGACTAGTCGCTTTCTTAAAAGATTTCAAAAAAATGTTTTGCGTCGTCCTGCGAAGACCTGTGTGGAATCACTCTTGAGATTGTGTAGCATAGGATCACTTTCAGCCTCAAGACTCGATCCTTTTTGCTTTCAAACCTTGAACTTGGATTCAGAATGTTCAATGATCAACCATCAAAGGAGGCCTGTCAGGTCAGATTTGAAGCAGCCCTCGAACTAGGGGCAAGAAAAGTCAGATCAAGAAGATCAGGTGTTATCAAAAGAAGCTTGCAAAGCTGGATCAGAAATAGCCCTTGAACTAGGGGCAAAAATGTCAGATGTGCTCGAAGAGCCAAAGATGGATCATTCTGCAAACCAATGAAGACTGGCAAGAATGCCAAATCCCAGAAGGGAGGAAAGAAGAAAGTTTTTGCTGAAGGAAAACTGAGTTCCTATCTACAACACTAGGGGCAAATTCAGCCCCCATTGGATGGACTTTTACACCACCAGCGAACAGCAGCCATTCTCTTAGATACAGGTGGCTTCGAGATCTCAAACCGATCAACATGGACCAAGATACACTTTTACCCTTGAGAGGCTCGCTGGGCCGAAAACTCGTAAGGGCGACCCAGGCAAAAGTTAGAGCAAGAAAAAGAAGAAAAGAACAAAAAAGAAAAAAATACAAAGAATTAAAAATGAAGAAAAGAAATGAAAAATTCTGAAAAGAAATGAAAAGATGAAAAAAGAAGAAAAGAAATGAAAAGAATTGAAAAGAAAAGAAAAACATAGCTCGCAAGGTTGAAAACCCGAAAGGGCGGCCTTGGCAAAAGTTAGAGCGCAAAAGGAGAGGTTGATACCCGAGTGTACCTTAAACCCCGAACTACGTAAGGCTTGATTCCTATCTGTGGGATACGTAGGAAACTTTATTCTGAAGTCCAGCCGTAAAACACTGCAAATTCAACTGTCCTGTCCATGAGATTGAACGAGTCATCTTTGTCGCTTCTTCATCCAAGAGTTCGGTTGTGATCTTCATTATGAGAGTGGGTAACAGTATGTTGCGGCGCTATCCAGACAAGGGGCAACTTTCTGTTGCCGTGAGCTGTCATTCAAACAAGGGGCAACTTTTCGTTGCTAGATTTGGTGACGTGCCGTACCATTTAGACAAGGGACAATTTTCCATTGTTTTGGATATGAGGTTGTGCATCTCAAGAGTAAATTCTGCGTCGGTCGAGCGATGGCCGTTTGCAAAAAAATAGTTTTAAGAATTTTTTAATGAAGTTGACTAATTTTTTCGAAAATTTGCTAAACTTTTCCAAAAACTGGACCATTTCTTGGACCCAAAGAAGGAAAATTTTCAGTGCTCACAACCTAACTTGCATGATTTCAAATCAGAAAATCGAACAAGCATGTTAATCTAACTCTCATATTGATTAAAATTGTTTTAGCATAAGCCAAAAACAAAAAATGGTCAAAATGATGAACTAGGGGCACGATTGAGTCAGGTGTTCTGTCTTTTCCTCATTGTCAACATGCTTGCCAGAAAGGGCACTCTATTTGCCAGAAAGAGCACTCTACCTGCCAGAAAAAGGGACAACTGAAGCAAACAGCAAAGGGCCTAAAGCTCTCTCATCCTCTGAGCAGCGAGGTATCAAGTCAAGTACGAAGCACGAACTGGAAAGGGAGCAGGATATTCCACTCCCTTATTCGAAAAGTTCTGGTCACATCCGAACTGGCCAAGGGCGTCATTAACTGATGTTAGCTGCAGATTTGCTACACACCCAGTTGTAGCGCAACCCCTCTATGGGAAAGTTCACCGTTGTGAGCAGAAGAAGAAGAATCTAGCGGAATGCTAGGGGCAAGAGCCCGCAACTTCCTGTTTATCCATCAACCACCCAGGGGAGGGATAAAAAAGAAGAGAGATTGAAGAATAGAGAGATGCGCGGTGAGAGAAAAAGTGAGAAAATGGCTTTTTCAAAAAAATAGAGATTGAGTGCCAGAGTGATGTGAGAATCACAAATGAGAAAGGGTGGAAAACAATACCCGGAGAAACAGGCTCCCTGTGCACATTTGAGTCTTGTGTTTTGTAGTGTTTTGTCTGTCTCGATTCTTGTTTTGAGTCGTTTCGAGTGTCAATAGAGGTGTTTAGGTTGTTTTACCTTTGTTTTCCGTTGTTCAGTCATTTTTGCTGTTGTAGACGTCCCCGAACGTCCCGGGAAAGAATCCCGTTTTGTTCGTTTGTGGGTCTACTACAGTTCAGGACTCAAATTGTCACGGTTCTTAATCTGAATCAAAGAGTCCAAATCCGGCATATCATTTTGAGAAAACAGATTTTTAGAAAAGGAGTGCCAAACATGGACTTCTTTGCCAGATACAGAGTCGCCACCTAAATATTTTTTATGGGGGAATTTAGGAAACCCTGACTCGGTGCCAAAGGCCACGTGTCCGTCATCACCAAAGTTGCCTCGGCTCGGGAACTTGGGTACGATTGGGGAAGGTCAGCTATGAGCACCCCCTCTCGCCCGATCAAAGATCGGCCTCTACTAACCGTGATATCTTGTTTTGAAAACATTATGCATTCCTATTCCGGTTATTAGCCTAGATTTACTACGTAATGCACATAGCAAAACAAGTATAGACTAGATCGCCTAATTTGGAATAAAGCATTGCATATCCGTTCGTTTGGAAAACGTTTTAAGATTTTGCTACTCGCAAGTAGGCTAAAACACGTATTTCAACGAGTTATTCCAATTCAAACAATCCATCCTTCACCCACAGGCATTCAGGTAGTTATATCACATAAGCAATTAGCCTCATGGCAAGCATGCTGTCATGGCAAACACTCACACGCATGCAAGGATGCTAAAGCATAAAAGCTTACCTAGTACTCCAAGCCAAAACAGAAACTAATTAGTAACCAATGCATGATCCTAGTTCATGTTAAGATGGCTAATGCAACACATGCGGGATGCAGCTAGAATAGGCTCGGCTAGTCTATGGATGGCATGTGAAATGCAACAACTAACACGTATTCAAGTTAAATACAATGCAGTTTGCATGATGCGCCGAGCCCGGTGCATGCAATACAAATGAATGACGCACGCATGCATGCATAGCATAAGATATGCTAAATTAAATATGCCCTAATACTAACCATCAAAAGCAGGTAAGTAAAAGGGAGAAAGAAGTGGGGGTTGGAAGACATGCACACACACACCTACACTTATTACAAATTCGCCCTCGCTCGGAGGGACCAAAAGAATAATACAACTTAATTAACCTACAAGCTAATTAAATATTACAGTCCACTTAATTAATTAACAAATTAGCTAAGCTAAGGAAAGTAGTAAAAGGCCTCGGGAAGAGGGTCCAATGCATGTGTGCTCGGGTTTGCTCGGAAATCCATCGCCATGCACAAGTTGCCTCTGTTTTCCTTGCTCTACTCCTTTGAAAATTGCACAATTCCCAAGGAACACTCTCTGGACACTGTGGAACACCACCGGCTAGGATGAATGGTCACCGGCCATGGGGAATGATCACCGGCCACTGATTAAACTATCGGCCACTGATGGATGGCCGGTCGGCACTAAAGATGGCCGGCCGGCCAAAGCTTCCTGCAGAATCCTGTTTTGACAGCAGCAGAGGGCAAAACAAGGCATGGCAATGCATTTCAAGCAAATATATGCTCCAACACATCCCTTATCATGTTTATGACTCAAAGGGACATGGTTCTCGATTCTCGGACCACTAATCACGCATTTCAATGCGTGATGGCCCAAGAAACCAAGTATGCATTTTAATATGAAATGAAATGCACATAAGCAAACAAGGAGGCCCAACCTCTATCACTTGATCAAGAGGCAAGGCATGCATGCCAATGCAATGCATCCTAGGCATGGAGGCTAAGTATACAAAATGAGCATGGACACAAGCAATGTATACTAGGCACACAACCTAGGTTAACAAGCATGCTAGGCATGGAATAACTATGCTAATGACAAGCATACAAGATGCAATAAAAACATGCAAGTATGCAAGACATATGACAACATGCAACATGGTCCAAAACTCAAAGCAAGCCAAGGGGCTTAAACTATGGCTATACAAGCCAAGCCTCAAAGGGCCAAGGGGACTTAAAACAGGTCCAATGCAAGTCTAAACAAGACTAAAGACACACCTAGATGGCATCTAAATGGTCTAAACATGGAAGCACATACAAAGGTCCAAACATGGAGCATAGGACAACAACCTTATAAAGCATTAAAGGAGCATCAAATACAAACATTCAAGCATACCATGAGGACTGAAATGACATTATAAGTGACTCTAAATCACTGAAATAGTGCAAGTAAAGCATGCTAGAGGGGTCAACACTCAAGGCTCATAAGAGAGATTGCATGGTAGCTATACAAAGCAAAGCATGGATGACCCAAACAACCAAAAACAGTCCTCAAGCACACCAAAACATGCATAAAAGCTTCACAAAGCAAAGCCAAAACAAGTAAGCATAGTGGTCTAAATGCTAAGCACATGTTAAGGCAATTCATGACATTACAAGACAAGTATGCAAAGCAATCATGGTGTGTCTAAACCAACTTAAAACAGTGCTATATCATGGGAAAATAAGCACAGATACTTAAGAGATGGCCAACATGAACTTAAACAAGGTGCTCACACATGAGGCTAAAATGACAAGTTTTGAAGACAATAAGGAGAGGGGATGGCCCTCTCCTTCTTAGGACCTCAAACCACTATCTTCACCACTGAAATCCCTCAATATTGCAGTGGTGAGGAGGCCCAAACAAGGTGGTCCCGGAGCTCACCAAAAAGGCACAAAAATGAGGCCAAACAAGGCCTAAGAGGGGGTAAACGACCCCAAACACAAAAGTGGTCTTAAACAAACTTAAAAAGGAGCTCAAAATAAGACTTTTTTCAGCTTATGACAAAGCTCAAAACAGAATGCAAGACAGGCTAAAAGTGTGTGCAAAAACAGAGAATAAAGAGGGTAAGAAGTGTTACCTTTGTAGCCAAGAAGCTCCAGCAACTTATGGACCAAAAATGTAGACCTTCAACCTCTAAAAATGGCTTCCAAGATCCTTAGGTTGATGATGGAGGTGTTAGGCTAGGGGTTGGTGTGCGAAGGGGCCAAGAACCAAGCAATTTGGAGCTAAAATAGAGGAGATATGGAGAGAGATATATGTATGGAGCCTTAGACCAATTCTTAGAACCCTTGCAATAGAAGAGAAGCTCTTCTTTTATAGAGGAAGAAGGGTCCAAGCTTCTCTTAGAAGCTTGGAGCAAAGGGGCCAAACTTCTAAGAGAAGCTAAACAAAAAGGGTCAAAGGGGGCAAGCTTCCAAGGGAAGCTAAGTCAAAAGGGCCAAGCTTCTTGGAGAAGCTAGGCAAAGGGGTCAAGCTTCTCTTGGAAGCTTAGAAGGGTTCAAGCTTCTTGGAGAAACTAGACAAAGGGTTCAAGCTTCTTGGAGAAGCTAGAACAAAGAGTCAAAAGGTTCAAGCTTCCTCAAGAAGCTAAACCCAAGGGTTCAAAAGGTTCAAGCTTCCTCAAGAAGCTAAAACCAAGAGTTCAAAAGGTTCAAGCTTCCTCAAGAAGCTAAAACAAGGGCTTCAAAAGGGTCAAGCCTCCCCGAGAAGAGGTCTCGGCCGGAAAAAGAGCCAATCGGCCAACAAAGATGGCCGACCGACCACAAAAGATGCCGATCGGCCACCAAAGGTGCCGATCGGCCACAAAAGGTGCCGACCGGCCACAAAAGGTGCCGACCGGCCACCAAAGGTGCCGACCGGCCACCAAAGGTGCCGACCGACCACAAATAGTGCCGACTGACCATCACCAATGGCCGGTGGCCTCAAGCCATGGCCGGTGAGGTATGGGGATGTCCAATCAAGCCATTCCCTGCCCTCAGAAGCAAAAACACAAGTCAGGAGGTCTTGAGGCAAGGCACGCGGCTGAAACCTCCGAGAACTCGAGACGAACACGAACATGGATGATCACCGAGTGTTCAAACGGTGACGTCTAAGTCTTGAGGATGGTCAAAAATGGGGTGTCTACAGCTGTGGTCAGTCGTAGGCTTAATACCCGGTTAAGAACTTGTTTCTCAAACTCAATTTCAAAAATGAATCGTTTTGTGCTCGGAGTGCTGTGCCATTCTCCACATTTGTGCAAAACAGCATTTGTTTTTTCATAAAACTGCAGGGTTCGACCCAGGTTATGTGAGAACCATAAAACCAGGACCTATCTGAAGCTATATAGGTTCCAGACTGCAAAGCAAAAGAAAATAGGGAAAATCGGAGCATCTGAGTCTGTTTCAAATTCCGTGATTGTCCTCCGAATGCACCTCCTCAGGCCTTGTCAATGCTCCGAAGTATGAGTGTGACTCTACCTCAAGCCCGAGTTCAAGTCTGTTTCAATGCCAGAATGGCGATCAGAAGTGCCCTCCCGAATACCAGTCCCTGCCAGAGACATCTTGGCTGTGTTTGCAATGAGTTCCTAGTAGACCAACTGCGACGGTGGAAACTAGAGTTCGAATGGCTGTTGCCTAGAATGCAAAGGTTCGGGATTTCCGAGACTAAAGTCTGGTTTAAATACCTAGGGGTGTATCCCCGGCTTGAAATTTGTATGGAAGCCCCATAAGTTGAGATAGCATGTATGCGCCTCAATTCTGGATACTGAACCAACCTAGTCTGTCACCCCGTTGGAGAATAAAGAAAGTTGTGAATATGATCGGGAAGAAAAGCAGCATTCGTGGTTTTCACATGCAGATGTTATCTCTTGCCAATATAAACAGGGTGTGCCCTTTTTGAGCTGAGTGTGTTGCAAAGACCTCCGAGAGATAAATCGGAGGCACCAGAGTACATGTTTGATGCCCCTCTATTGCATAGAATGTGCATTTTCATACACACTTCTGTTGCATGCATGCCGTGCTTTGTTTAAGATTGTTGCATAGAATATGCTTTCCATGTTGCATAGAATATGCCTGTCTCATGCATAGAATATGCTTTCAATATTGCATAGAATGTGCTTTCAAAGTTGCATAGAAAATGTTCGTATCTTTTACATAGAAAATGCCCCCATACTTGCATGGAAAATGCTCGTATCTTTTGCATAGAAAATGCACTCTTCCATACTTGCATAGAAAAAGCATTTCATCGCACTTTTTTGTGCACCTTACTTGCATAGAAAATGCATTTTATCGCACTTTTTTTGTGTATCTCTCTCGCACTGTCTCGTGCACTTACTTTTTGTATCTTGTTCACGTTGTCTTGCGCATCGCACTGTTTTATGCAGTTTATTGCGCAACGCACTATTTTGTGCACTTATCACTCGTGCTGTTTAGCGCATCACACTGTTTTGTGCACTTATCACTCGCGCTCTCTTGCGCATCACATTGTTTTGTGCAGTTTATCGTTCGCGCTTTCTTGCGCATCGCATTATTTTGTGCAGTTTATCGCTCGCACTGTTTTCTGCACTTATCACTCGCACTCTTTTGCACATCGCATTGTTTTGTGCAGTTTATCACTCACGCTCTCTTGCGTATTGCACTGTTTTGTGTAGTTTATCACTTGCGCTTTCTTATGCATAGCACTGTCTTGTGCAGTTTACACTCGTGCTTTCTTGCGCATCGCACTATCTTGTGCATTTCATTACATGCATTGTTCGCGCTATTTTGAGCACCTTTCTTGCACCTGTTAGTGCATTGCTCACGCTGTTCTGCGCACCTTACCTGCACTTGTTTGTGCATTGCATCGCACTGTTTTGTGCACATCTGCATCGCACTGTCTTGTGCACTCCCTGGTCTAGGAGACCTTAAATCGTCTGGTCTAGGAGACCTTAAATCCTGCATCTTCATTCGCACTGTCTTGTGCACTCTTTGGTCTAGGAGACCTTAAATCCTCTAAAGGTGCAATTCCTTTGGTATTTGTCATGCCGAACGACTTCCAATGGTCTGGTATAGCCACCTGCCTGTGTTTGCGGTGAGTTCCTAGGAGATCAATTGAGACTATGGAAGCTAGAGTTCGAATGGGTCATGCCTAGAACGCAAAGGTTCGGGATTTTCGAGACTAAAGTGTGGTTAAAATACCCAGGGGTGTATCCTTGGCTTAAAATCTGTATGGCAGCCCCATAGATTGAGATAGCATGTGTATGCGCCTCAATTCTAGATATTGAACCAACCTAGTCTGTCACCCTGTTGGAGAATAGGGAAAGTTGCGACCATAGCCAGGGAAAAAAGTAGTACTTGCGGTTCGGAAATGCAAGATGCAGAAACGGGAGATTCCCCAGCAGCATAAGGTGAGTCATCACCAATTGCCCCTGTAAGGTACCTTCGCTTCCTAACTACTACATCATCTAGTATGTCTATTGCATTGCATATAGAATCTATCGCATGCATTTACTGCATTGTCCGTCGTATCATGCATCATTTCCATGTTAAGCTTAGTCTGGCATGTGCCCATACTTTTCGCGTTAAAGCATGGTTTTGTGATTATGTGTGCGTATTCCACTAAGAGAATTGTGGTATGAGGGTGTCGGCACCTTTTCTGTGTTAGACGTGGTCTGTTTTGTGTCTATGCCTTTTCTAGGCAAAATGTGGTTTGGTCGCGTTCCTTATTCACTTTGTCCATTGCATTGTAGTTTGTTGCATTTAGCATGTAGGATCACAATCTTTCCTCAGCAGGTCATTCCTCACTTATATCATGCCATCCAATTACTTGTATTCTTTCTGCGAAACACATAGTTCTGTCTGTGCATGCACCTATTCCACTAAGAGAATTGTGGTTAGAGCGCTCCGGCACCTTTTCTATGTTACACGTAGTTTGATTTTGCATCTCCATCTCTTTATGATATTTGTGTAGTTTTGCACCGCTCGTGGTTTGATCATATTATTGCATTGCGTTGTATATCATTTACATTGTTTTATTGCATATCATTTTGCATCTTGCCCCTAAACTACGCTGGTTTGATTCCTTGCAAAGGGATACGTAGGCAGCCTGCGAGCGCAACCATTTATTCATCTATATTCTGTTTGTTTGTCCAAGTCTTCGGCCTTGTCAAAAATGGGTCGTCTCTGGGCTTTACCATTCACTCTCGTCATCTTATAACTTTTGAGTTCTGTCAAAGAGGGGCAACTGTAGACACCCCATTTTTGACCGTCCTCAAGACTTGGACGTCATCATTTGAACACTCGATGATCATCCATGCTCGTGTTCGTTTTGAGTTTCTGAAGGTCTCGGCTGCGCGCCTTGCCTTGGGACCTCTCAACTTGTCGGTTTTGTGCTTGGTTGTGCACCAGAAGCTTGTGGTTTTGTTTGTAAGGGAAGGGGGTGGCTCGTTGGCTAGCCCTACAACCCATCGGCCAGGCCCCATGCCTATCGGCCTTTCCTTCTTGCCATCGGCCATAAGTGTTGGCCGATTGGCACCATTTTTTGGCCAATCGACACTCTTTTTGGTCGATCGGCCATAATTTTGGCCGAGGCCTTTTCTTTGCTTCTGCAGGCATTGTCCATGCCAGCTGTGCCAGCTGGTGAGCACAGACTGTCTCCTCCATACACGTATATGGAGGGATTTGAACCAAGCTTTAGCTTTTCCAAGAAGCTTTGGACTTGGTTTTCTATAAGAAGGGAGGCCCTCCCTTTCAGAGGGTTCTGAAATCTGGAAGAAAAAACATATATCTCTCTCTCTATATTCCTCCATCTCTCTCTATATTTGCCCTTGTTTGTGTTCAAAAGTGGTTTTCCCTCACACATTTGCACTAGAGCAACTAGTGAAACACCTCCATTGCAAAGTTGAGGTTCTTGGAGGTTGCTTTTGAGTGGTTTAAGCTTAGTTTTGCCTCTGAAGTTGCTGTGCTAAAGAAGTTCTACAAGGGTGAGTCACTAACCCTCTTTTAAGCTTTGTGTTCATTGCTTACTTAGCCTTATTTGCATACTTATTTTGGCTTAACTCTCAACTATAAAAAGCTTCATTTCCATGTGTTTGGAATGATTGTTTAAGGTCTTGTTGGTGTTGGGGGTGGTCTACCCCTTTAGAGCCTTGTTTGGCCTTGTTTTGAACCATCTTTTTAGGTCTTTGTTTTAGCCTTTGTTTGGCCTCTTCACCATTGAATTCCAAAGGAATTTCAGTGGTGGAAAGGGTGTTTTGAGGCCTTAAATAGGAGGGGGTTGTCCCTCCTCCTCCTCTCTTGTATGTTTGTGTTGATGGCTCACCAAGTGGGCATGTTTTTATACCTCTTTGTGGCTCCATTTCAACATGTATTAGGCCATGTTTTGCCATGATATAACACTTTTTTGGCTTGGTTTGATCATATCATGCATGCTCCTTGCACTTGTAGTGCATTTCCATTCACTAGCCTAATATGCTTTGTGCCTTAAGCCATCATTCTAGCATGCTTTTGGCCCTACTCAAGGAAGCTTTTGTCCATGTTTTAGCATGCTCTAGCTCTGTTTTAAGTGTTTTGGGTCATGCATGCATTGTTTTGTATAGCCATGGTTCAATCTAGCTCACTAGCTTTGAGTTTCCAAGCCACTAGCATGCATTGCTTGGGCTACCTTCATGATTTGGTATCATTTCATGTGTGATTTCAGTCCATGTTTCATACTTATGCACTCATATCTGTCACTCTTTCCATGCTTTGGAAGGTTGGTTCTTTATGCCTTAAACATGAGTCATTGTGTATGCCTTCATGCCTAAGCTTGCGAGCTACCATTTCAGTGTGTTTTTGGGGTTATTTTGCCATGATGTAACTCTGATTTTTGTTGGTGAAGTCATCTCATTCTTGGTTTTGGTAGGTGTAGAGTAATCCTCCCTATTGCCCTCGCATGACCCATGTTTTAGCCCTTCATGCTAGCTGGTTTTGGCTTTACCCCGTGCATGTTTTAGCCTTTATTTAGCATGATCTAGGACTGTTTTGGGTTGTATTGGCTATACGTTTCATGTTTTGCATAGTTGTAGTGCAAATGCCTGTGCTAGCTTCAAGCTTTGATTTTCCTAGCATGCTTCATTTATGACATGTCCATGATTTGGCATCACTTACCATGTTATTTCAGAGCATATAGCATTGCCGTGTTCCCATTGCTTTCACCCTTTGAGTGCCTCTAAAGGTTGTGCATTGTTGGCTAGCTTATGGACCAATTGCACGCATGTTTTGCCTTTTGGTGCCTTAGTTTTGGTGTTGTTGGCCACTATTTTTGGACTCTCTTAGGTTTGTTCATATGCGGTTTAAGTCTGCTGAGTGTTGCATCACATGGCCCTTGCCATTGCGTAGTTGTTTGCATGTTGTTGCATGCCTGTAGACGCGCCCGTGGGCCTCACTCTACAGTTCGGACTCCCTTTTGTGTTGCGGTTCTAAATCTGAACCAAAGAGTCCAACTCTGGCAAATCGTTTTGAAGGAAAACAGATTTTTGAAAAGTAGTGCCAAACATGGACTGCTTTGCCAGATTACAGAGTCGCCACCTAAATATTTAAAATGGGGAATTTAGGAAACCCTGACTCGGTGCGAAGGCCACGTGTCCGTCATCACCAAATGTCTCGGCTCGGGAGCTTGGGTACGATCGGGAAGGTCAGCTATGAGCACCCCCTTTCGCCCGGTCCGAAGACCGGCCTCTACTAACCGTGATATCTGATTTTGAAAACGTTATGTGTTCTTATCCCAATTATTAGCCTAGAATTACTATGTTATGCGCACAGCAAAACAAGTATAGACTAGATTGCCTAATTTGGAAATAAACATTGCATATCCGTTTTGTCTCGAAAAACGTGTTAGTTTTTGCTACTCACAAGTAGGCTAAAATACGGATTTCAATGAGTTGTTCCAACTCACGCAATCCAACCTCCACCCACAGGCATTCAAACAGTGTATCTCATGTAAGCACTTAGCCGCATGGTAAGCATACTGTCATGGCAATATTCACACGCATGCGAAGTGCTAAAGCATAAAAACTTACATCGTATTCTGTGCCAAAAACAATAACCCGGTTAGCAAACATGCATGACCTAGTTCATGTTAAGTGGCTAATGCAACACAGGCATAGATGCAATCTAGAGTAGGCTCGGCTAACCCTAAGCATGGCATGTGAAGTGCGCGAGTAGCACGTATTCAATTTGGAATTGAAAATTGCAATGTAGTTTGTATGATGTACCGAGCCCGGTGCATGTAAACAAATGCATGGATGCACGCATGCATTGCATAAGGTATGCTAAAATAGACGTGCCCTAATCTACCATCATAAGCAGGTAAATAAAAGGGAAGAAAGAAATGGGGATTGGAAGACATACACCCACTCACACACACTTATTACAAATCTGCCCTCACTCGGAGGGACCGAAAGAATAATACAAATTAACTACACGAGCTAATTAAATATTACAAATCACTAAATTAATTAAACAGATTAATTAATCTAATTAAAGCAATAAAACGCCTCGGGATGAGGGCCGGATGCAGTGCATGCTCGGGACTGGCTCGGAATCGCACTGCCATGCACGGATTGCCTCTGTTTCCTCTGCTCTCCTCCTCAGAAAATTACCAAAGTCCCAGGAGTGCCTCTCAGGGCACTGGGGAGTACCACCGGCTGGGGTAGAGCACCACCGGCTGAAGGAGGAGGCCACCGGCACTAGACTCATCCATCGGCTGCCAATTTACTGCCGGTCGGCACTAAACAGTGCCGGTCGGCACAAAATACCTGCAGAACCTGCAACTCACAGCAGCAGAGGGCAACAACATGCATGGCAATATAATTCAAGCCATTTATGCACTACACACAACCCTTATCATGTTTTTGACTCAAAGGGGCATGTGCCTCGATTCCCGGACCATCAATCGCGCATTTCTGTGCATGATGGCCCTAAGAACCAAGAATGCAACTTTGATTTCAAATGCATGCAATGTAAACAAGCAAACAAGGGTGCTCAACCTCCATCATACTTCACTTCAAGAGGCCAAACATGCACAATACAAATGCAACCCTAAAGATGTCAACTAGGCATGCGACATGGACTATGCAATGCACTTATGCAAGCGTACAAGCAAGCATACAAGGTAAGCATGCAAACCAATGGAAGGATGGTCTTATACATGAATTAGGCAACTCAAATAGTCCTAAAATCAGTGGCCAAAATGCTAAGTCAAGAGGGTCAAACACACACACATGCAAGTGTTATGATCCAAACCTTAAGCATGAACATGGCAACTCTCAAGCACACTTAAAGAGACCAAACATAGACAATGAGCATGCATTGTAAAGCTCTGAAATACATGCAAAACATGGTGCCAAACCAAGTCGAAGATAGACCAAACAAAGCATGCAAATGGTCTGAGGCTTAAAGCTAGTCAAAGAGGCTTTGAACCAAACTTATGCAAGGCGATTATGGCATGCACTAAACAACTAAAAACAGGTTTTTAGTATGTCAAAACAAAGCCAAGAGGCTACTTAGATGGCATCTAAGAGGTTTGAAATCAAAGGCATGCAAAATGGCCAAAACATGGGGGCATTCGAGACATGCTTTCAAAGCGTTAAAGAGGCGACTAAGGTGAGCATACAAGCACACCAAAAGGTCTGAAATAGCATGCTAGGTGGTTCCAAACCATCAAAAATGAAGCAAGCATGGCATGCTACACATTCATGCTCTTGAGGCCAACAAGCCCAATGCAAAGAGGCTATATAATGCATGCTAAGATTGGCCCAAATGACTATGGACAGAGCTAAAACATGGCAATATAAGCACAAAATCTTCACAAATGCAAGCCTAAAACATGCTAGAAACTAAGGCACACAAGCTAGGCATGTTAAGGCAATATTAAGGCATTACAAAGCAACTATGCAAATCATGCAAAGAGTACTAAAACCAACTTAAAACAGAGTTTAATCATGGCATAATAGGCATGAAAAACAGCCAAGACATGCTCAAAACATAACCAAACATGGTGCTCCCTTGGAGGCCAAAACTTGCCCTTTTCAAGGACATCAAGGAGAGGGGTGGCCCTCTTCTATTGGAGACTTCAAGGCACCATCTCCACCACTGAAATCCCTCAAGATTTCAGTGGTGGAGAGGCCCAAGCACCAAAGTCTCGGAGCTCTCACAAAATGGCCTAAAAATGGCCCTTTTCAAGGCCTAAGGGTGGTCAAACCTACCCAAAGTGCAAAACACTCTTGATAAACAATAAAGAGGGTCAAAAATCAGAACTTTTATGTGTTATGGACTAAGCACAAAAACAACTCTAAGCTAGGTAAAAACAAGGTGCAAAAATGGGGTAAATAAAGTAAGTTTTGTTACCTTTGAAGAACACCTTCACAAAGGTTGCAGTTGTTGGTTCCTTGAGCTCCAAACCAGTCAAGAACTTCAAGAACAAGCCCTTAGCACCTCAGTTCCAAGAGGAAGGTGAAGCACTAGGTGTTGATGTGCAATAGTAAGGCACAAACACCTAGTGTACAAAACAAGAAAGAAAGAGAGAGATAGGATAGATACACAAAACCTAACCTAAAACCAGAGCTTCTCCCCCTCATAAAATGTCTAACTCTCCAAAAATTCTAACCCTTGAGCCAAGAGAAGAGGCTTCCCTTGTATAGGCACCCAAAACTTACAAGTTAAGGCATCAAAAAGGCTCATCCCTCCATACACGTGTATGGAGGGGAAACAAGCACCAGAAAGCTGTCTGAAAATATCTCCAAAAACAGCTGTAAAGTGGTCGGCAGGGCAAAATGGTCATTTTGCCAAAAATAGTGCCGACCGGCACAATATAGTGCCGGTGGCAACACCAGCCAGCCGGTGGCCTCTAGCCACAGCCGGTGGTATGTGGGGATGCCTCACAAAGCATTCCCTGCCCTTCCAAGGCAAAACACAAGTGTTTGGTGCAAAACCAGACACAAAACAGTCAAGTTCGGAGGTCCTGAGGCAGGGCGCGTAGCCGAGAACTCCGGGGACTCCAAACAAACACAAACATGGATGATCACCGAGTGTTCAACCGGTGACGTCCAAGTCTTGAGGACGGTAAAAAATGGGGTGTCTACAGTTGCCCCTCTTTGACAGAACTCGGAAGTCATAAGAATGACGGGAGTGAATGTCAAAGCCCAGAGACGACCTATTTTTGACAAGGCCGAAGACTTGGACAAACACACAAAGCGCAAATGGTTGAACTCGCAAGCTGCCTACGTATCCCTTAGGAATCAAACCAGTGTAGTTCAAGCACAGGCACACAAGCCGCAGATAAGGTATGCGCCCGTAGGCGGGGGCAAGATGCAACTGACGATGCAAAGGCCGAGCATAACTTATGATCATGCAAAGAAAGCTGTAACGAAGCACACATGCGACAGTTATAAGCTAGCATGCACCAAACTACACTTACAATGCAGAAAGGATGTAAGAGAATTATGCAATTCTCGATATGTCTCACTCGGGAGATACAATACCTGCGCGGCCCGTCCGGTTGCACCGGCCTCAAATGAGCCGTACATACAATATCGTGCCTGCAAAGAAAGCAAACTTAACAGGTACAATATTGTTAGCAATATGCATGATCATGCAATGATGAATGCAAAATGACATGCAATTGAATCTAAATGTAATGCAAATGATATGCAAAACTAATAACAAATATAAACAATGCAAATAATATGCAATGTAAATATGCAATGCAATTGAATCATGATCCAATCATGAGCGGTTCAAAACCACACAAATGTCAGATAGATTGATGGAGGTAACAAGTCCGTGTCCCATAGAACGATGTCTGATCTATGAGTAATACGCACGAACACAAGCACAAGTATTGGGTGGATTGACATAAGTGGGGAAACGACCCGCTGATGAGGACAATGATCCTAATGCCGGATGCAACAATTACACTACAATGCAATGGAAATGGATACAATGGATATGGCACGCGGGCCAAACCGAATCTTGCCTAGGAAAGGCATGTACGCATACAAACCGCGTCTAACACAGAAAATGTGCCGCAACCCTCAAACCAAGCTCGTCAAGGAATAGGCGCGTACACAAAAACTGTGCTTCGATGTGAAAAGTAGGGGCACATACCGGACCAAGCTCAACTTGGAAAGGCGCAAGCCATAGATGGAAGCAATGCAATGAAATGCATGTAAATTACGATGCAATAGAAATGGATACTTACAGAAAATGCATGACATATGCACTATATTACAATGAAATGCATGACATATGCATGTGTTTTTTGTTTTTGTTGTTTTTCGAAATGCATGACATATGCAATATTTAGAATGATGCATGACATATGCAGTATTTACAATGATGCATGACAATGCAGTATTTTTTGTTTTTTGAAATGCATGACATATGCAATATTTATGATGATGCATGACAAATGCATGTGATGCAATGACTATGATTGCAGCTTTCCCTATCTTACCAACAGGGCGATATACTAGGTTGGTTCAGTATCCAGAATCGAGGCGTAAACACGCCGCCTCAACCTATGGGGCTTCCATACAGATTTCAAGCCGAGGGTACACCCTACGGGTATTTAAACCAGACTTTAGTCTCGGAAATTCTGAACCTTTGCGTTCTAGGCATAAGCCGTTCGAACTCTAGTTTTCATCGTCCCAGTTGGTCTTTTAGGAACTCACCGCAAACACAGGCAGGTGGCTTTACCAGACCACCGAAAGTCGTTCGGGCACGACAAACACCGAAGGAATTGCACCTTCAGAGAATTTAAGGTCTTCTAGACCGGGATGTAGAATGTATGCATGACAATGCATGATGTTTGAAATGCGCACCAACGCACGGCTTTTGAGATGCATAACAATGCAAATGAGCGGGTTTAAGGTCTTGCCAGACCGTGCGTGTTTTCGGTCCCGCCGGACCATGCGTGCACAGGATGGTGTGATGCGCAAAATAGCGCGATGCGTTAGACAACGCGAGTGCACAAGACAGTGCGATGCGCAAGATAGCGCAATTGAATGCATGCAAAATGCAATGAGATGCGCAAAATAGCGCGATGCGTTAAACAACGCGAGTGCACAAGACAGTGCGATATGATGCATGCCAAATGCGATGGGGTGCACCTCAATGCACCGAAGGTCTTGCACCTCCCGAGGATTTAAGGTCTCCTAGACCGTGCGTGTTTAAGGTCCCGCCGGACCGTGCGTGTTTTTGGTCCCGCTGGACCCGGCTTATAAGATGAGATGCTCATGAGGCACGCATACCTCATTTGATGGAAAATGAAGTGCAAAACGAGGCATACGTGCCTCGAGATGCAATGAAATGCGAAATGAGGCACGCGTACCTCATTTGATGGAAAATGAAGTGCAAAACGAGGCATACGTGCCTCGAGATGCAATGAAATGCGAAATGAGGCACGCATACCTCATTTGATAAAAAAGAAGTGCAAAACAGTGCAAGTCCCAAGGGATGCGCGAAACAGCGCGATGCGACACCCCCCCGGACAATGCGATGGATGCATGCAACGCACGCGGGGCTACTGGCGGGCTTGGGAGGTATGTCTTCTTCTCTGCTTTACATTTCTGTTCTGTACTTTCTGTACTCTGCACACTGCACACACTGTAGTCTGCTTTACACTTGATGTATACTGTACACACGGCACACACATACTCTGCTTTACACTGACTGTACACTGCTCACACTGTACATACATACTCTGCTTTTTCATTGCACAACACACGGCTCTGCTATTTCTGCTTTTTATTCTGTATTCTGCTTTATTTGATAAATGCACTGGTATTTATCTTGCAGTTGTGGGTTTACGCCTACTTCCCTAGGCTCGCTCCTGTACCCGATGCGGAGACCCCCCTGGTCGTTCCTTTCTCACGCCGCTTCGACGGGAGGTGCGTGCGGAGGCCCCGGGAGACCTTCAGCTTCTTCTGCCGCTACTTTGACACCATCACCCCTGCCGAGGTATGTTTTACTTGCAGTTCATTTAAGCTTCGTCTTTTCACTGTATATTAGCAATAACAGTAGGTAACACACTGTATTTCAATTTCAGGTCACCTGGCAGCCTTGGGCTCCACTGCCAGCCGTGGCGCGGGATCGGTTTGCTGGCGCCGTCGATACCTCGCGTTACCGAATTTTGTTGGAGGCCCGGTCTGTCGGGCTTGGTACCTAGGCGAGCGCTTCTTGCGTCAGACCTTAGGGTTACCTGAGCAGATAGTCCCGGTACACCCTCCCGAGCATATGCGGGATACGGAGAGGTTCACCGCCGAGCAGATGGCGGACTACACCATCGGCTGGGAGGCAGACGGCTTCAGAGGCGAGGGCGATTACTCAGAGTACGTCCAGACCTTTATCATGCGGCCGCTGAGTGGTGGTCGCTGAGCTGAGAGAGAGAGACCTGCGGCGCCGGCGGCCGGAGCAGGAGTAGGAGGATGAGCGTCGAGGAGGGCTCGAGTTCGCGGCAGGGGCGGGGTTCAGAGGGGACGGGGGGCCGGTTGGCCCGCTCTGCCCACTATGCTGACATACAGAGGGCAGGGTGGGGAGGCCTTTCAGATCCCCTTTGCTCCTCCCCCGGTTGGTCATGAGTTAGCCGGTATTCCCGACTTGCCTCCGGTACGTATCACTTCATTTTGTATCTTGCATTGTCATTCCATTTCAGTTTATTCGATATCCCACAGAATACTGATGCATCTGATACTTTTGCAGGCGTCCTCGGAGTACACCCGACAGTCCGTGGAGTTGAATGCCTCCATGATGGGGATGCTGCAGCGGACCTTTGACATCTTGGCTCTTTACAGCATTCCGGTATGTCTTCTCTGACTGTTTCATACAATCTGATGTACTGCGTAAAACCTGATAACTGCTCACGGCACTCACACACTATATTCATACACTGCATTCTGCACTGATTCATCTGTTCTCAGTATTCGCATACACTGTACTCATACACTGCATTCTACACTAATTAACTGCTCACGGCATTCACATACACTGTACTCATACACTGCATTCTACACTGATTCACTGCTCACGGCATTCACATACACTGTACTCATACACTGCATTTTACACTGATTCACTGCTCAATATACTGATGCATTTGTCTTTTCATGCTATTTCAGCCTCCCTTCCAGATTCCCCCGGTGGGTGGCGCTCCAGCTGGACCTCCCATTTCCACTCGGGATGGCAGAGCATATCCTCGTACCAGAGGGGGGCGCGTTCATGTCGGGAGTAGCTCGCGGGCTCCAGTTCCAGATGACGAGTCTGAGGAGGAGGCGGAGTCATCCGAGGAGGAGGCCGGGGCAGCTCGGGCTCAGGCTCGGATAGTGACACTTCTGGTGATGCTCCTGGACTTCTGCCCAGGAAGAGGGCGAGGACAGATCCCCCGGCGCGAGGCCATTGATGATGCTGATGACCCAGACTTTTGCTATTTTTTTATTATTTCTTTCCTTGTTCTTTTCTCTTTTGTTGGTAGATAGAGCATTTTGTACTGCCGCAGACAGATTTTGTTTCCAAAACTTATGTACTTGAAAAGATGATATGAAATGAAACACACTTTTTGTCTAAAAAAAGAGTATTTACATTCGTGTATATTTCATACCCTGCATCATATTACACCTCAAATGTAAATGATATTGATCTGTTGTCTGAAAATTGAGCATTTGCACTATGATATCGGATAACCAACCAATTAACAGCAAACAACTCATACAAACCACTACTCAAACTGGACACACAACCCATACTCTGCTGGGGATTAGTCTGCATGCAGCCCATAACACAGCACTCGGTCCATTCTGCACACAGCAAACCCTGAACAAATAACCCCATCTGACAAGACGGATAACAAAACTGAAACGGTTGAAGTTGAAACTCACTCGGATGTCCCAAATTTCCTTTTCTTTCTCTTGCTTCGCACGAATGTAGGGAATGGCACAGCATCCTGAGCACAAATGATTAATCTTTGGAAGAGGGGTTTCACAACCGGGGTATCGAGCCTACAACTGAACACAGTGGGACAGACTCAAACAGAGAAACAAAAGGCACACGACCTAAACACGACGAGACACACTCGGAAAAGACTCAAAGCCAAAATTTAGGCCGACAAATCAAAAGACACGACACACAGACATGCTTACAAAAGACCTCAAATCTCGAGGAGCCAATTCTTCCGGGCATATTTCCCACCCTTTCTGATTTGTGATTCTCACATCACTCGACCCTCAAGCTCGGTTTTTCTCTCAAAACCCTTTTCTTGCTTTTCTCTCAACTTACTCCTCTCTATTCTTTATTCTCTCATCACTTTTTTTTTTATCCCTCCCAAGGGTGATTAATGGATGGATAGAAAGTCACCGGTTTACGCCCAATATTGTTAGCTCACGGCTATTTCTTCTGACGAATAGAGCGCCTTTCCGGCGAGTATGTTGACGGGGAAAAGACAGAAGACCTGACTCAACTGTGCCCCTAGTTCGTCACTTTGACCATTTTTTGTCTTCTTTCTAAAACAGTTTTGATCAAAATGAACGTCAGATTGACATGCTTGTTCAATTTTTGATTTGAAAATCATGCGAATCAGGCTGTGCGCACTGAAAATTCTCCTTTTGGGTCCAAACATGGTCCTATTTTGAAAAATGAAATAGTTTTCGAGAAAATAAGTCAACTTCAGTGAAAATTTTCAAAAACTATTTTCGCAAACAGTGAACGCTCAACGAGCGTAGAACTTACCCTCGAGATATGCAACCTCGGATCGGAGGCAATAGGAAATTGCCCCTAGCTTAAAGGGGGATAAGGCAACGGAAAGTTGCCCCTGGTTTGGGCGGTAACTCAGGGCAACTTATGGCACTGTATGGCAACGGAAAGTTGCCCCTTGCTTGGATGATGCCGCGGCACATTGTAAGCCAGTCCTTGTTGATGACGATCGGACCCTCAGTCGTGGAGAAGCCGAAGACGGTTTGAATCAATATATGGACACAGTCACCTGGAAGGTGTTGGTGGTTGGACGTCAAGAGGAAGTTGATCACGTAGTTCCCGATTGCTGCAGTCGAGACGTTGGATTCAGAGGAGGCGAAAGTGATCAAAACGATGACATGGACTAAGACGCTATGGAAGCGTTGGGGGCTGGACTTCAGGATGAAGTTGCCTACGTATCCCAAACATGGGAATCAAGCCTTACGTAGTTCCGGTTAAGGTACACTCGGGTATTTTAACCTTCACTGTTTAGGCTCTAACTTTTGCCAAGGCGCCCAATGCGGGTTTTCGACCTTGCGAGCTATGTTTTTCTTTTTCTTTTTCATTTCTTCTTTTCTTTTCTATTTTCATTTCTTTTTCTTTGCTATTTTTTGTTCTTTTTCTCTTCTTTCTTGTTTCTTTTTGTATTTTTCTTTTTTTTTTCTTTTTCTTTTCTTTGCTCTAACTTTTGCCTAGACCGCCCTTCCGGGTTTTCGGCCCAGCGAGCCTCTCAAAGGGTAAAAGTGTAGCAAGCCCATGCCAAATGGTTTTGAGATTGAAGCCTTTCTGTATCCAAGAGAATGACTGTTGTATTGATTTGCAGGAAAGTCCATCACGGTTGCTTCACGAGCCTTGCTTGGTGGGGATCTGATCTCCTTGATCTGACTTTGACGCCTCTTGCTCGAGGGCTGCCTCAAAATGGGCCACACAGGCGTTTCACGGCACTGTTGAACGTTTTGAACGGATTCCGGTTCACAACAGATAAATCGAATCTGGAGGCTGAGAGCGATCCGGGGCTGCACAATCTCAAGAGCGATTCCACACGAGTCTTCGCGAGACTGCACAAAACATTTTGTTTTTGAAAGTTTTTAAGAAAGCGACAAATCGCTCACGCTGAAGATAGTGTGGAACCAGTCTGGATCAGGCCGGGGTCCTTCTCAGTACTCACGCTGACAAGCATAAATTCACTCATGAAAAGCTTAGCATGCGTCTCTTTTTCTCAAAATGATCAAAATTTTTACAAAACCTGAGGAATTACTTCCTCTTCGTTTTCATCACCACAGGGTTAAAAAGGGTTTTATGAAAAGCTTAGGTCATTACAACGATGTTTAAGGCGCAAGAGAGCAGGCGATATGTACTGTCGTTCCACTCACACCCTTTGGCATGGCTAACTCGAATAGCGACAAATACAGCACCTGATAGCCGCGGCTGTTTCATTCAGATTTGTGGGCATAACTGGCTCCCTGATAGAAATAGACTCAAAAAGCAAAAACTACTGTTTATAAGATAAAACGGTGTTTGAGGCAACAACCCCGAAATCACCATGGTACTGTATACAAGAGGGACTGACTCATTACAATTAGACAAACCCTTAAGCAAAAGGAATGTCTCAAAACAATGAGACAGGCTCAAGACAAAACAGAAAACTGACTCGATACCCGAGTCAGAATTTACAGAAATTAATAGGTGCCCAAAAATGCGTGCCAAACGCCACATCCAAAAATGCGCCAAACATTGCCCACAGGCGGTTCACCTTCTGATTATATACTCGCAGTATCTGTGTCCTCAAAATCCAAGAACTCCGTAGTGACTGACTTGGCCGAGGTGGGTGGGAGGATAACCTCGTTGTCAATCAGATCCTGTACCTCGTGACGGAGGCGAAAACAATTGTCAGTGGCATGGCCTGTCTGCTGATGGTACGCACAGTACAGGGAAGCATCATGTGCGGCCGGGAGGTTCTTCGGTAGGGGCCGGGGCTCCAAGGGTTTGAGATGCCCCTTTTTGGCCAAAATCAGAAGTGCCCTAGACAGAGGCATATAGAGAGGGTGGAAGACCCTGTGCCCTCGGGGCGGATACTTCGGGGCCTGAGCACTCTTACTAGATGTACTAGCGAACGGATCGGCGGGTGCGGCCTTGGATTTCTGATCCTTTCCGGATGCAGGGCTGGGCGGGGGAAGAACTGTTTTGGCATGACGGGGCCTCTCCCGATTCTCTGATTGACTGGAACTGCCCTCAGGCGGGGTGGGGAAAGCAGCCTCCACAGCTTTTGACACAACTGCGGATATCTGTTGTTTGTTCATTCCCCCGGCTTTCAAAGCCTCTACTGCCCACAGCAGTTGTTCGATAGGGTCGGCATCTGCCTTCATCTTGCCTTTATCTCTGGCCTCGGCCTGATTCAGAACTTGGTTTGATGCGTCGTTGCCATAGCTGGAGGCCAGCTCCGGTTGGCTGAGTTCAATTACAATTCGTCCCAGTAGCGGGGGCTCCTGGGGTACAAAGCCTCCGACATATGGTGCGGTCGGCGGCGAAACTGACATTCCATAGGCGAGATCCGTCACGGATCTTTGAAGATCACCTATCATCCCCATTAGTTCGAATGTAGTGGGCTCGCGAGCCTAATATAGCTGGGGAGCCCAGACCGGGTGTGCGGCCGGTGATCTGGGCGGATGCGGCATGTCAACGGTGGTTTCATCATGTAGGGTGATTTCTTGATCCAACGCGGCCGTCATGACCACGATTTCTTCTGAATTCTGCGTCATGCTAAGTCCTGCCGCAGCAAGGAGAAGACACTAACTGTTCTGGATCGACCCTCTGAATCTCTGAACTGAAACGGAAAACAAACAGCATTTCAGCCCCAGACAGATCAAACACGGATGTGGCCGGATAACTGTACTCTACTACTGATCACTGTTCCCCAGAATCACCATTCAAAGCTGAACTGATACCTGCAGATACAACTGATTCTCAACAACTGTTACCGGTGCCCTCGGGCCGGATACCCAAACTTCCAAACTGATATATGCGTGTCCTGCAGAGATACACTCTAAAAGCACATAGCAGATAAATGAGAGCCAAAACACCCCTATGTTGGGGTAGGGTTTCCCTGTCCTATTTTGTCAGGAGCTAGGGTTTCACTACGCACACAACGGTTTCAAACAACCTATATCGGGTAAGCAACCTGTCCTAGTTTGGAATGGTCACTATGGATTCCGAATATGCACTAGGTCGAATGGTCAAAAAGGGTGCCCCGGTAAAACCGGGGTTTGTGTTCCCATGCTGTCAGAGCCCATAACCGGTCAGCCTTACGGTCATGCCTTGACAAGACAAGCCTCCGGCAAACCGTTCAGGAATGGCAGATGGCAAACACGGTGTCCTAGGCGCACCAATGCACATGCAATGCAAAGAGACACATAAACGAAATCAAAACAGGATATCACGAGTTCGAGTCAAACTCTCTAAACTCCCCAGCAGAGTCGCCAGAAACTGTAGACGCGCCCGTGGGCCTCACTCTACAGTTCGGACTCCCTTTTGTGTTGCGGTTCTAAATCTGAACCAAAGAGTCCAACTCTGGCAAATCGTTTTGAAGGAAAACAGATTTTTGAAAAGTAGTGCCAAACATGGACTGCTTTGCCAGATTACAGAGTCGCCACCTAAATATTTTAAAATGGGGAATTTAGGAAACCCTGACTCGGTGCCGAAGGCCACGTGTCCGTCATCACCAAATGTCTCGGCTCGGGAGCTTGGGTACGATCGGGGAAGGTCAGCTATGAGCACCCCCTTTCGCCCGGTCCGAAGACCGGCCTCTACTAACCGTGATATCCGATTTTGAAAACGTTATGTGTTCTTATCCCAATTATTAGCCTAGAATTACTATGTTATGCGCACAGCAAAACAAGTATAGACTAGATTGCCTAATTTGGAAATAAACATTGCATATCCGTTTTGTCTCGAAAAACGTGTTGGTTTTTGCTACTCGCAAGTAGGCTAAAATACGGATTTCAATGAGTTGTTCCAACTCACGCAATCCAACCTCCACCCACAGGCATTCAAACAGTGTATCTCATGTAAGCACTTAGCCGCATGGTAAGCATACTGTCATGGCAATATTCACACGCATGCGAAGTGCTAAAGCATAAAAACTTACATCGTATTCCGTGCCAAAAACAATAACCCGGTTAGCAAACATGCATGACCTAGTTCATGTTAAGTGGCTAATGCAACACAGGCATAGATGCAATCTAGAGTAGGCTCGGCTAACCCTAAGCATGGCATGTGAAGTGCGCGAGTAGCACGTATTCAATTTGGAATTGAAAATTGCAATGTAGTTTGTATGATGTACCGAGCCCGGTGCATGTAAACAAATGCATGGATGCACGCATGCATTGCATAAGGTATGCTAAAATAGACGTGCCCTAATCTACCATCATAAGCAGGTAAATAAAAGGGAAGAAAGAAATGGGGATTGGAAGACATACACCCACTCACACACACTTATTACAAATCTGCCCTCACTCGGAGGGACCGAAAGAATAATACAAATTAACTACACGAGCTAATTAAATATTACAAATCACTAAATTAATTAAATAGATTAATTAATCTAATTAAAGCAATAAAACGCCTCGGGATGAGGGCCGGATGCAGTGCATGCTCGGGACTGGCTCGGAATCGCACTGCCATGCACGGATTGCCTCTGTTTCCTCTGCTCTCCTCCTCAGAAAATTACCAAAGTCCCAGGAGTGCCTCTCAGGGCACTGGGGAGTACCACCGGCTGGGGTAGAGCACCACCGGCTGAAGGAGGAGGCCACCGGCACTAGACTCATCCATCGGTTGCCAATTTACTGCCGGTCGGCACTAAACAGTGCCGGTCGGCACAAAATACCTGCAGAACCTGCAACTCACAGCAGCAGAGGGCAACAACATGCATGGCAATATAATTCAAGCCATTTATGCACTACACACAACCCTTATCATGTTTTTGACTCAAAGGGGCATGTGCCTCGATTCCCGGACCATCAATCGCGCATTTCTGTGCATGATGGCCCTAAGAACCAAGAACGCAACTTTGATTTCAAATGCATGCAATGCAAACAAGCAAACAAGGGTGCTCAACCTCCATCATACTTCACTTCAAGAGGCCAAACATGCACAATACAAATGCAACCCTAAACATGTCAACTAGGCATGCAACATGGACTATGCAATGCACTTGTGCAAGCATGCAAGCAAGCATACAAGGTAAGCATGCAAATCAATGGAAGGATGGTCTTATACATGAATTTAGGCAACTCAAATTAGGCCTAAAATCAGTGGCCAAAATGCTAAGTCAAGAGGGCCAAACACACACACATGCAAGTGTTATGATCCAAACCTTAAGCATGAACATGGCAACTCTCAAGCACACTTAAAGAGACCAAACATAGACAATGAGCATGCATTGTAAAGCTCTGAAATATATGCAAAACATGGTGCCAAACCAAGTCGAAGGTAGACCAAACAAAGCATGCAAATGGTCTGAGGCTTAAAGCTAGTCAAAGAGGCTTTGAACCAAACTTATGCAAGGCGATTATGGCATACACTAAACAACTAAAAACAGGTTTTTAGTATGTCAAAACAAAGCCAAGAGGCTACTTAGATGGCATCTAAGAGGTTTGAAATCAAAGGTATGCAAAATGGCCAAAACATGGGGGCATTCAAGACATGCTTTCAAAGCATTAAAGAGGCGACTAAGGTGAGCATACAAGCACACCAAAAGGTCTGAAATAGCATGCTAGGTGGTTCCAAACCATCAAAAATGAAGCAAGCATGGCATGCTACACACTCATGTTCTTAAGGCCAACAAGCCCAATGCAAATGCATGCTAAGATTGGCCCAAATGACTATGGACAGAGCTAAAACATGGCAATATAAGCACAAAATCTTCACAAATGCAAGCCTAAAACATGCTAGAAACTAAGGCACACAAGCTAGGCATGTTAAAGCAATATTAAGGCATTACAAAGCAACTATGCAAATCATGCAAAGAGTACTAAAACCAACTTAAAACAGAGTTTAATCATGGCATAATAGGCATGAAAAACAGCCAAGACATGCTCAAAACATAACCAAACATGGTGCTCCCTTGGAGGCCAAAACTTGCCCTTTTCAAGGACATCAAGGAGAGGGGGTGGCCCTCTTCTATTGGAGACTTCAAGGCACCATCTCCACCACTGAAATCCCTCAAGATTTCGGTGGTGGAGAGGCCCAAGCACCAAAGTCTCGGAGCTCTCACAAAATGGCCTAAAAATGGCCCTTTTCAAGGCCTAAGGGTGGTCAAACCTACCCAAAGTGCAAAACACTCTTGATAAACAATAAAGAGGGTCAAAAATCAGAACTTTTATGTGTTATGGACTAAGCACAAAAACAACTCTAAGCTAGGTAAAAACAAGGTGCAAAAATGGGGTAAATAAAGTAAGTTTTGTTACCTTTGAAGAACACCTTCACAAAGGTTGGAGTTGTTGGTTCCTTGAGCTCCAAACCAGTTAAGAACTTCAAGAACAAGCCCTTAGCACCTCAGTTCCAAGAGGAAGGTGAAGCACTAGGTGTTGATGTGCAATAGTAAGGCACAAACACCTAGTGTACAAAACAAGAAAGAAAGAGAGAGATAGGATAGATACACAAAACCTAACCTAAAACCAGAGCTTCTCCCCCTCATAAAATGTCTCACTCTCCAAAAATTCTAACCCTTGAGCCAAGAGAAGAGGCTTCCCTTGTATAGGCACCCAAAACTTACAAGTTAAGGCATCAAAAAGGCTCATCCCTCCATACACGTGTATGGAGGGGAAACAAGCACCAGAAAGCTGTCTGAAAATATCTCCAAAAACAGCTGTAAAGTGGTCGGCAGGGCAAAGTGGTCATTTTGCCAAAAAAAGTGCCGACCGGCACAAAATAGTGCCGACCGGCACAATATAGTGCCGGTGGCAACACCAGCCAGCCGATGGCCTCTAGCCACAGCCGGTGGTATGTGGGGATGCCTCACAAAGCATTCCCTGCCCTTCCAAGGCAAAACACAAGTGTTTGGTGCAAAACCAGACACAAAACAGTCAAGTTCGGAGGTCCTGAGGCAGGGCGCGTAGCCGAGAACTCCGGGGACTCCAAACAAACACAAACATGGATGATCACCGAGTGTTCAAGCGGTGACGTCCAAGTCTTGAGGACGGTCAAAAATGGGGTGTCTACAATGCCCATGTTGTTTGCATGTTGCATGTTCATGATGTTTAGCATGTTGATTAGATAGCATGTTGTTGCATGTTGTTGCATTGCATGGTTTTTGCATGCTTGTCGCATTGCATTGTGTGTGCATGCCTTGCATTGCATTATGTTTGGAAAGGGTGTCAATCCAAACACGAGGAACGAGGGACGTTTCATACTTGAAGTGATGAAACGTGCCTCAATTCTCGGTCGCCGACCCTCTTGATCATGCATGATAGAGGTTAAGGCATTTATGTGTTTTTTGTGTGCATTCATTTGACGTTGATTTGTGCAACTCAACCTCTTTAGCCATCATGCATTGAGATGCGTAATTGATGGCTCGAGAGTCGAGCACTACTTATACTTCGCATGGTTAGTTTTAGGGCATGTTTCAATTAGCATACTTATACTTCGTATGTTTGCATGCATTCATCTGTCATGTATGCACCGGACTCGGCGCATCATACTAACTGCATTGTATTTCAATATCAATTTGAATACATGTTATCTAGTTCCATTCACATGACATCTTAGAATAGCCGAGCCTATGTTAGTTACATTTTGTATGTGTTGCATTAGGCATTCTTGACATAGCTAGGATCATGCATGATTACTAACTAGCTTCTGTTTTGGCTCGGAGTACACTGTAAGCTTTTATGCTTTAGCATCCTTGCATGCGTGTAAGTGTTGCCATGTTTAGCATGCTTGCCATGAGGCTATGTGCTTAATTGTTATAACTGCTTGAATGCCTGTGGGTGAAGGTTTGATTGCCTGGATTGGAACAACCCGATGATTGTGAGTTTTAAGCCCACTTGAAGTGGCAAAATCATGTTTTGCTAAGCCCACTTGAGGGTGGCAAATCCGCGTCTTAGCCTACTTGCGAGTAGTACTTTCAAACCACTTTCAAAAACAACCATGAGTTGTTTTGTTCCAATCCGCATGATTGAGTCTATATTTGTATGCTATGCGCATCACATAGTAAGCTAGCTAATGAACCGGAATAGGAACACATGTGTTTTCAAAAACAACATATCATGTTAGTAAAGGCCAATCTTTGATCGGGCAAGCGGGGGTGCTCATTGCATGACCTTCCCCTCTTGTTCCCAAGTTCCCGAGCCAAGGCAACTTTGGTGATAACGGACACGTGGCCTTAGGCATGAGTCAGGGTTTCCTAAATTTCCCAAAATAAAATATTTAGGTGGCGACTCTGAAATCTGGCAAAGCAGTCCATGTTTGGCACTTCTTGATTCAAAATTGATTTTTCAAAACCAATTGCCGGATTTGTACTCTTTGGTGATTTATCAGTCTTACATTGTACTTTGTGAGATTAGATTCAGAACCGTGACAGGAGTTCGAACTGTAGTAGCTAGAACGATGATTCGCGCCCTCGCAGCGCGGAGCGGAGTTCCGGGCGGTCTACGATAGGCATTCTGAGCGCAAATAGAGATTATACCTGACACCACGGATTTAGTGTTTTGCACATTGCCAGGCACAAGTGCAAACACTCGACCTTGCCTTAAAGTTTCTCTCCCAGTATTGGTTCTCACGTTTGATCTTGGTGCAAAATCGGATCCGACCGAACTTGCCGTAGGATAGTTGGCGTTTTCAGATATGAATTGATAGTCTTTCACTACATGGCCAAGCTTGCCACATTGAAAACAAGCACCAAATACACGATGACATATACCTCTATGTTTTCTTCCACATTCAGCACAAATAGGTGCGGATCCACTACTTTGACTTGAATTGTTAGTAGATCATGTTTTTTGCTTCTTAGTTGTAGAAAATGAACGACCTTTTCTAAAATTAAATTTAGATCTTTTGCCTTTCCATTCTGTCGTTGGAGCTTTAGTTTGTTTCATAGCGGTGTAGACCGGCCCGGAGAACTCCCGAGAAAATCTTGTTTTGTTCTCTAGCTACTACAGTTCGGACTCACTATCACGGTTCTGAATCTAATCTCGCAAAGTGCAATGCATGACCGACAAATCACCAAAGAGTTCAAATCCGGCAAATCATTTTGGAAAACTGATTTTTGTAAAGAAGTGCCAAACATGGACTGCTTTGCTAGATACAGAGTCGCCACCTAAATATTTATTTTGGGGAATTTAGGAAACCTTGACTCGTGCCTAAGGCCATGTGTCTGTCATCACCAAAGTTGCCTCGGCTTGGGAACTTGGGTACGAGAGGGGAAGGTCATGCAATGAGCACCCCCGCTCGCCCGATCAAAGATCGGCCTGTACTAAGCATGATATCTTGTTTTTGAAAACATATGCGTTCTTATCCCGGTTATTAGCTAGAATTACTATGTGATGTGCACAATACACAAATATAGACTAGATCGCCTAATTTGGAACAAAGCACTGCATATTTGTTGTTTGAAAAACGGTTTGAAGTTTGCTACTCGTAAGTAGGCTAAATTGAGGATTCAGTGAATTGTTCCAATTCAAGCAATCTAACCTTCACCCACAGGCATTCAGACAGTTATATCACATAAGCAAATAGCCTCATGGCAAGTATGCTGTCATGGCAACACTTACACACATGCAAGATGCTAAAGCATAAACACTCACGGTGTACTCTGAGCCAAAACAAAGAACTAGTTAGTAATCAATGCATGATCCTAGTTTCATGTTAAGATGGCTAATGCAACACATGCAAAATGCAACTAGAAATAGGCTCGACTATTCTAAGATGGCATATGAGATGCGACAACTCGATACATGTATTCAAGGAGGAATTGAAATACGATGCAGTTAGTATGATGCGCCGAGCCCGGTGCGTGCAGTATAGATGAATGATGCAAACATGCATAGCATGCTTATGCTAAATGAAAGATGCCCTAAAACTAACCATCGTAAGCAGTTAAGTAAAAGGGAGAAAGACGTGGGGTTGGAAAACATGCATCACACACACGCACGCTTATTACACCAATTGGCTCTCTCGAGGGAGAGACCAAAAGAATATTACAAACCATCTAATTAACTAACTAACAAGCTAATTAAATATTACACAATCAAATGAATAACTAGCTACAACTAATTATTACAACACTTAAATAATTAACAAATTAATTAAGCTACAAAAAACAGTAAAGAGGCCTCGAGAAGAGGGACAAATGCATGCTTGGTCGGCTTCGCTCAGAAATCCGTTGCCATGCTCCATGTTGCCTCTGCTTGCATTGTTTTTCACCTCTGAAAACTGCACAATTCTCTGTGATGATTCTGAATCACCTCAAGGGCACTCTGAGAGGCCATCGGCCAAAAGATAAGGCCATCGGCCAAGGGAAACTGGTCATCGACCAAAAATAATTCTCTCAGCCAGACATTTGTAGCTGACCGGCACTGAAGATAGCCGATCGGCCATCTCTTCCTGTAAAATGCTCCTTTTGCTGTAGCAGAGGACAAACACAACATGGCAATACATTCACAAGACAATGTTTGCAACTACACCCCTTATCATGTTTAAGACTCAAAGGAGTGTAGTTCTCGACCCTTGGGCCACCAATCACGCATTCCAATGCATGATGGCCAAAGGAGCCAAGTGTGCAATTCAATATCAAATGAAATGCACAAAACACATAAGGGGCCCCAACCTCTATCATGCTTGATCAAGAGGCAAGGGATGCACGCATAATGCAATGCAAACATGCAAGCATGATGCGAACAACTCAAGCATGCAACAAGTATACAACAAGATCATGCAATGCATCTAATATGCAATAGGCATGCAACCTAACATGTAAACATGCATGGCATGCAACAAACATACAAAATGAAGCAACCATGCAACAACATGCAAGACAGGCATGCAACAACATGCAAAGATGGACTTAAACTAAAGTGGACAGCTCTTAAACATGCCCAAATCAGTGGCCAAAATGCTAAGAAATGATAGACAAAAGCACATACAAACATGCACGTGTGATGGCCTATCACCTAGGCATGGGAGGGGAACTTTCAAGAACACTCAAAAGGGGACAAATATGGACATGTGACAAACATGGTAAGCTCTGAAATCATGCATGGAAAGGTGCCAAACCAACCAAATAAAGCAAGCAAATCATGCAAGGAGGCCCAAAGCTTAAGGCTAGCCAAGGGACTCAAACCATGGCCACAAGAACCAAGCCCCAAAAGGCCAAGGGCATCCAAAACAGTCCCAAGGCAGGTCAAGACAAGACCAAAAACATATTCGAAACTAGCCAACACAAGCTAGAATACAACTCCAAAAGGCATGAGGCATGCAAGGCTATAAAGGGGTGTTACACTACACCTATCAAAACCAAACATGGCATGAATTAACCAATGAAAAACAGAGTTACGGCATGGTAAAACAAGACCAAAAACCCACTTAGATGGCATCCAAAAGACCTAAGCATGGAGGCATACACAATGGTCCATTCATGAGGCATAAGACATCAATTCTTTAAAGCATTAAAGGAGTGATAGGTGCAATTGTATGAGCATGAAACATGGACTGAAATAACATAACAAATGATGCCAAATCATTGAACTAAGCCAAGTAATACATGCTAGTGACTTGGACACTTGAAGCTAACAAGCTAGGATGCCTTAGGGCTATACAAAGCATGGCATATATGATCAGAACAACACAAAACAAAGCTTAAGCATGGTAAAACAAGGCTAAAAGCTTCTTAAAGTTAAGCCAAAACATGCAAGCATGATGGTCTAAACACAAGATGCATGTTAGGGCAAATTAGAAGGTTGCAAGACAAGTATATGAAGCATGTAAGAGCCCACTAAACCCACCCAAAACAGAGTCATGGCATGCTAAAACAACACCAAAAACCCACTGAAATGGAGTCAACATAAGCTAAAAAGACATGCTCAAACATGAAGCATATAAGACTAGTTTGTGTGATTTACTCTACAAGTGTATTAGACATGCATGGAGTGACAAAACCAAGCAAAAACAGTGTTGCATCGTGGCAAAACAAAGCCTAATACATACTGAAATGAAGCTAAAACAAGGTAAGCCAACATGTTACCAATATAAGCCACTTATGCAAGCATACAAGACAACAAGGAGAGGGGATGACCCTCTCCTATTTAAGACCTCAAAACTACCTTTCCACCACTAAAAATCCTCTAGATTTTAGTAGTAGAAAGGTCATGCAAAGACAAGGACAAGGGCTAAAGGGGATGGCCTAAAACAAGGCCTAACAAGGCCTTGGAGGGAGGAGATGACCCCCAACCAAAAAGTGACCTTAACCAAAGATTTAAAGCATGTAAAAACAGAACTTTTATTAGTTAAGAGTTAAGCTTAAAACAATAAGCAAGGAGGTCTAAAAGCTTAAGCAAGAATGGGGGTTTAAAAGCAAGAGACTCACCCTTGAAGACCACCTTCAAGAGCAAAAGCTCCAGCAACTTCTCTGATCAAAACCAGCCCAAGAACACTAAAATCAACCTCAAGGGACCTCAGCTCCAAGAGGATGGTGTTCTAGTGTGTGTTTGTGTACAATAGTAAGAGAAAATGACACTTTTAAGCACAAAATAAGAACAAACAAGAAGGTATAGATACAAAACTATATGTATCGCTCAACCCTAAATTTTTCTAAACCTCTGGAAAGAGAGGAGGAGCTCCCTCTTTATAGAAGTTCAATTCCTAAGCTTGTTGAGCAAGCTAAGCAATTGAATCAAATCCCTCCATATGGAGGATGTGAATTGTGCATGCCAGCTATGACAGCTGGCATAAAAATTTCTACATAAAGCAGATGAACAGGGCTCGGCCAAAAAATATGGCCGATCGACCAACATAAGTGCCGACCAACCAAAAAAAGTGCCGATCGGCCAATACTTTTGGCCGATGGCAAGAAAACCAGGCCGATGGCATCATGCCTTAGCCGATGGGTTGAAGGGATGGCCAACAAGCCACCCTCTTCCCTCAGAAGCAGAAACACAAGTTCTTGATACTCAACCAAGCACAAAACAGACAAGGTGAGAGATCTTGAGGCAAGGCGCGTGGCCGAGACCTCCGAGAACTCAAAATGAACACAAGCATGGATGATCATCGAGTGTTCAAACGATGACTTCCAAGTCTTGAGGACGGTCAAAAATGAGGTGTCTACAAGCAGCTAGATTAGCTTCTGCCATTAGGGCTTGGTTGAGCACATCTACATACTTATGCAATTTTAGCACGCCAACTAGATCAAACCCATCCAAATTAAGTCCTCCTTTAAATTTTTGAGCTTTCTTGTCATCCATATCAACCATGTGAAGTGCAAATCGGGCTAACTCGGTGAACTTCGCCTCATGCTCTACCACTAACATACCTCCTTGCTTTAGTTGCTCAAATTCTGACACCTTCCGATCTTGAAAACATTGAGGGAAGTATTTTTCATAGAAGATCTCTTTGAAATGGTTCCAGGTCAATGCCTCATTACTATCTCGTATTAACATCCACCAACGTCAGGCTTCGTCTTTTAGAGTATAAGTTGCCAACAAAACTTTCTGGACTTCAGAACATGGAGAGACTTCAAATAATTTTTTCGATCTCTAGCATCCAGGTCTTGGCCTTCAGTGGCTCAATACCAACCAGAAAAGTTGGTGGCTTTATTTTATTGAACTTCTGGGTCAATGTAACAATGTAATTGCTGACTAGGTCTACTTGAACTGGGAGGGGGGGAGGAGGAGGCAGAGGTTGCTGTCTTTGTTGCTGTATCATTGATTCTATTAAGGCTTCAAGCATTCGCTCCGTTCGGTTCATTCGGGACTCAGAGGATTCAGTTGTACCATTACTTCTTGTATTTTCCATTGCTATAGGTAAACAAGACGATAATAAACGTAGGAAAATAACCTTCATAGTTTCACAATAGTCACATGCAGTTCATATATGTTCATGTCATTTCACTTTAGTTTAGATATGTCCAGATAATTTACACACACTCACACATGCAGATGTAATGTTCCTAATTCTTTTCTTGACCATCCTATATCTCATATGGACTCGTGTGTGCGATATAACACATGCTCTGATACCACTTTGTCACGACCCAAACCTGTCCCCATAGGTTTAGCATCGTAACCAGTCAGTAATCTTGGAATTACCAAAGGCCTATGAAACAGATTAATAGAATAAGGGGCTAGCAAAAGCAATTAAACAAACATATAGTGTCCATAGACATGTGCAGACATACATAGGATAGTAAATTTAAAACTTAATTCATATCATTATGACGTCATTTTATATACAGATAAACCAAACTGGGCCTTAGCCCAATACACAGACAAAACAGAAACTTGTTTAGGCAAAACAAAAGAAAACAACAGAAAACAAAAGTTTTAAACTTGATTCACAAAAACTTGATCACTCTCAAAACGGGAACCTCCTCGGGAGGCACAAGGGTTGGCTAATAGAACAAATCTCTAGGAAATCATCACAGAGCCTGGTCACGTGCCTGGTCACCTATATACATAAATAAAACAGTGAGCTAGGGCCTAGTGAATAATAACAGAGTAAAGATTTTATGAACGATATCCATAACAGATTCAAAAATCATAAATCAGATTCAGAAACAGATTCATATTCATATTCATATTCAAAGTTCACAGATAGTCATACATGGTACATCCATTAGCGTTAATAGAATAGTTGACCCATTTATATGGGACGTAAACAATTGACTCATGTGCATAGAGACTTTCATAAGGATCCATAACAGTTGACCCAGGATCACATGGGACGTACACTTGACTCATGACTACACAAGACGTATACAGAGCAAATAACAGATATCACAATATACTAAGAATGCGACGAATTCTCAGATATCTGGACAATCATTTATCCATATAGAAAATAGCATTTCAAAAAATAGGCCATTTTATATCATTCAGAAAATAATTAAAGTTAAACATAGCTTTACAAAGTTATTACTCACAGATAGCTCCAGTAGCAAGATGGACAGAGCAGACAAATTGAATAGTCTATGACGCGTGACCTACACAAACACATAGCGGATATATATTGAAACACACGCCCGGAAAATACTTAACTCATTTGTTTTCTGTCTTGGAGTGTTTCTGATCTTTATCCTCATTATTATATCTTAATTAAGGCTTAGGAATGCCTAAGATGCAATGAGGATACCAAAATGTAACTTGAAACACTTAGCCAAAATTCTAAAAATAGGTCTTCACTTGAGCGCAACTTTGGTCACTCGAGCGGTCTGCAAAACTCTGCAAAACTTCTGAGAGCTCTCATTTTACGCTCAAGCGCAACTTCCTTTGCTCGAGTAGAGGATCAAAAATAAGGGTGGTTGCTCGAGCATAGGTTCTGTCACTCGAGCCAAGACCCATGTCTGCAAAAGTACTAAGAACTCAAATTTTTTGCTTGAGCCAACTTTTAATCGCTCGAGCAAAAGTGCAAAACAAAGAGTGGTCGCTCGAGCACAGGTTCTGTTGCTCAAGCGATGATGTAAAATTTTGGAATTTCCAAATTGGTGTTCAAGATGCAAAACTCAAGTGCAAAGCTTCAAAACACATCTTTTGAGCCCCAAAACTTGAGAAAATATGTCTAAACTTGTAAAACATTATGAATTGAAGATTGTTTCACAAAGTCAAGGCCCCAAGGTAAGTCAATTGTGCAAAACCAAACTTGAAACTTGAGTTAAAACACATGCAAGAATTGACACGATTTCAGTTCTTCCAAAACATGATCAATTGAGATAAAATGTCAAGAAATGTGATGAATTTACAAAACAAAGTCAAGATGAACACATGCAAGTGAGAATTCTTTGAGAACAACTTCAAAACTTCATGAAATGCACATGCATACACGTATTACTTCCAATTCTCCTATGGAAACTTAATTTTTGCATTAATCAACTTAATGCTCTTGGATTCTCTTGAATTCATGACTCAACTTAAAGATTGAATCCTTACCTCAACCCTTCAATTAGGCTCTAAACTACTATATCTTTGAGTTTCCAAGCCAAATTTCTCAATTTTCCAAGAAATTCTTCCTCCCCGAGCTTTGATCTCAATTCGTTCTTGCTCTCTCTCTCTCTCTCTCTCTCTCTCTCTCTCACGTTTGGGAGCTCAAGAAGACAAAATAAGAGTGTTTTTGTAATGCTCTAGAATTAAATTAGCCTCATATAGGCTTGGATTAATTAAGCTTAATTAAAATTGATTAGGCTTAGTTAATTCTATCTATTTTATTCTAATTATTTGATTCGGAATCGAATTTTAATTAAACTAACCATAAAATTTTAAAATTTCTAAATAACACTTTAGTCTAGACAATTTCGTCATCGGATGCCAATAAGGCATTCAATTCGCATACTGAAACAGAAACACAGACAAATCTTCCTACCATGAACATATATAAACACAATTAACACATAAAACATACAATTAACTCAAAATTTTCTCTTAATTACAAATTAGGCATTCTTAATTAAGGATTATAGGCTAATCTCAAGTCGGAGTTGTTACACTTTACTCTCTCCATCATCTTTTATTTCTTGCTTTACTTAGATTTAATTATGGTTTCATGACATTTACTTGCTTAGTCTAGGATCATGCATCCAAGCTCAGACCATTATATTTTGGTAGTTACGTGGTGTGTATTTCTTGATGATTCATACGCCATCTTATTAGTGTCTAAGCTCCTAGGACTCATTTTGCGTGCATTTTTGCATTAGCTTCTGTATCTAAGATCATGTATATTTCTAATTAGTTGTTTTCTATTACACTTGGCTGGAGTATTCGGTAAGTCTTCTTTTATCTCCCTTTGCATGTCATTTAAACTAATATCTAGGATTATGCATTGATTTCTAATCTTTTATGCTCGTGGCACGATGTAGATAAGTGCTAGGTGAGTCTCTTTCATTATCGCATTTTGTGTGTGTGATTGCTTTTTATTATGTCTAGCATGCTACCATGAGGCTATGTACTTATGTGATATATATCTATGATTTCTCATTGTATGGAGAGGCCTTATAGCCTAAGTTAGAATGACTCCGATCTGTTCGCATGTTATCTTGATTTTTCCTGAGATTTCTAATTTTAAACCCTTTCAAATGGCAAGAGATTAGAGCACTCCAAAGTAGGTAATTTGGTCTACATTTGTTCGTTTCACATATTAAAGATAACAATAATAATTAGGTTATATGATCATATTGTGTTAATAATTCTCATATCAAGAATTAGTAGAGGCTAATCTTTGATCAAGTGAGTGGAGGTGCTCAATTCCTGACATTCTCCTCTCATATCTAAACTTTGGAGCCAAGACACTTTGGTTACGATGGACTATGGCCTTTGGTATGAGTCAGGGTTTCCTAGTTTCTCCAAAAAGATTAGGCGGCAACTCTTAAGTCTAGTGAAATCATCCTTATTTGGCATTTTCCATAATTGGTGGATTTTTCTACGAGCTTGTCAGATCCAGACCCTCACTTGCCTCACCTTGCACACTTATGAGCCAAACCGAGAGGGATTCCAAACTGTGTGGGCACTTCGGGAGGTCTCCCCTTTTCTTGGAGGAGATCCCTCAACATCTTTAAACTAACAACACTTTCTAAAGTTGTCCTTTAACTTATAAAATCTTTTCACTATGGATCTAGAAAAAAAAAAATCTTAATAGTATTATGAGCATTCTTGAAAAAATAAAAAATGACAAAACTACATAAGTTAATAGTCTATTTACTATTCAATTATATTCCATTTATTGTTGTATTAGATTTGACTTATTACTCAATCAAATCTCACTTACTATTCAAAGAGACCCATTTACTATTGAGTGATAAGTAGAATTAGAGAAAATGGTAAGTTGAGTCACAATGAGTGGTAAGTAAAATAAAAACAAATGATAAATATTGTGTTTATGAATAGTAAGTATGACCTCAAGAAGTATTGTTATAATAAGTAGTAAGTATTAAGAAAGAATGGTAAGTTGCTTCATAACAAGTAGTAAGTTGAAACCATCTTTTGGTTTCAAAAAAACCATTGAATACTAGTGGGAAGTCGTTCTAGAATAAGTGGTAAGTAAATTAAAAAATAATGGTAAATAGCTTTATAACAAGTAGTAAGTACGAATAGTAAGTTGTATCATATACAAAAGTAAATTATTTTATTATTAAATGTTATCCATTTTTCCATTCAATAACAAACTAATTATAACTAAGTAAAAAATTAGGGGAAATTGGGTACGAACCCCTAGTATCTTTCACGTATTAGTTTAAAAACATGACAATATTTCTAATAGTTGGAGTCCTTCAGAATTTTTAAGTTGTTAGAATAAATCCTTTTGTGCGCGTTTTTTGAAAAAAAAAAAAAAATCCCTTTTGCCCTTCATTCAAATATTTGAACTGTATAAATACGTATTACGGTTCCATATTTCATTCTTTTAGAGGATTTACTTTGAAAGGAGTTTGTATTGGCTTTCGTCAGATATGGTTTGAAGTTGTTGTTGCTGGTTTTTTGCAACAAGATTGGATTTTGGTTGAAACATGTTAGCTTTACAATTCTTTGTTGTTGCTGGTTTGAATTTCTTTGAGGTGCTTTTTAAATGAAATCTGGTGTCAATTGGCTGCGTGTAGGGGAGTTCATGGATTGGTTTGGTTCGGTTTGACACTAAATTTAGAACGAACCCAATCATGATCGATTCCAAGTTTTTGGATCCAAAACCAAACCAATCATGCACTAGAACCAACCCAACCTAACCCAATGTAGCTGGCGTTGGTTTGAGTTGGAACCACGGTTCCATTATTTTAAAAAATAAACAAATATTTAAAATTTAAACATAACATAAACAAATAACAAAATATTGTTTAATACAAGTCAATACAAAATAAATCCAACTCAAGCTTAAATATAATCAATACAAATTAAACCTATTAATATAACCAATACAAATTAAATCAACTACGAAATTTGACTCAAACTTCTAGTATTCCTTCGTTTACCTAATAATTCTTCTATATGGAAAATTATTAGGTTTAATCAAATCCATTGTAATACTGCAATAAGGTGAAGAAATTCTTTGTTGATGGAAGCTTGCAAGGAAGAGTAATGATTAAAGAAATTCTTGCAAGAATTGGGTTTGAAACAAGAGTGGTATGTGCTTTACTGCAATCGTCAAAGTGCTATTCATTTGAGTAAAAATTTCATTTTTCATTCAAGATCGAAACCCATTGATGTGAAATATCATTGGATTTATGACGTGTTCGATTCGAAATTGTTATAAGTCGAAAAGGTTCATACAGATGATAATATTTCAGATATGTTGACCAAGGCTTTGTTGAGAGACAAACATTTGAAGTGTCGAACTCTAGCGGGTATAGTTGATGTCTCTACTTAAGTTGGTAAGGGAAGAATTCTTAGGTATACCTCTTTAGTGAAGTATGGGACCCGATTAATTTATTCAAAAATATTTTGAATTTAGTTTGGTATCAGTTGTAATATATTTTCTATATATTATATCTATATATTCAGTAGATTGGTTTCTTGGTTAACAAGCTTGTCGTGTAAATGCCTTCGAAGAAAGTCAAAATTGGTGGGTTATTTTTTATTTATTTATTTTTATTTTGGCTAAGGAAGTGGCTGTGTGTATTTGCTTTGGGAGCTCCACTTTGTTGTTTCATCCACAAAAAGTTTTGAAGCATTATTTGGGGCATTTTGATAGTTTTGGCTCAGCATAGAAGGTGCTGGTTCGATTCATTATTTTGGATGTTTTTAAACTCTATTTTGAAGACAATTTGTTCATCTATTTTGGTAAGATCTTTTTTTTTATTATTATATTTTTTTATTACTATTATTTATCTATTTGTAATTATTTGGAATTTATTTAAGGATGGTTGTGGACCTTTGTGTTTTGTCTGTAATCGTTTGTAAACTCTTGGTTGATAGTGGAATCGGGTTACGGTCTCGTGGATGTACCTTACATTGAGGGAACCATGTGAAAATTCTTGTGTCATTGTTAATTTAATTTTTTCGCATTATTTTATTTCGTTTGATTGATTTACACTTGTGGGAAATCATCAATTTTCCCTAACACTTGTCAATATAAATAAAATTTTAATATATATATACATATATATAAATAGGGTCAGTTAGTTCGATTTAGTTAGGCCTAAACCAATAAGCAACCCAACCCTATTAGTTTGATGATTTGAAGAACCAGAACCAAACCAATACATTCAAAATCCAAACCAAACCAACCCAACCCAAAAAGGTTGGTTTGGTTCGGGTTTCTAGTTCATTAGGTAGTTTGAACACGCCTAGTTGTGTGTGGACTCTCTATAGTTGGTTCCAGTCCATACCATTTTGAAACCGTCTTGATAATTCAAACTGTTCAATGTCTAGAACCTGTCGATTATTTCATTATTGTAAAAAAATCATGTTGATCGGATATCAATAGTCACTTGATCATATCACATTTGTGTCAACAATTTATTTCGAAAATCGTACTTACCATTGACACAAATTTGAGCTGATCAAGTGCTTGTCGATATTCGATTAATGTGATTTTTTTTTTGCAGATATGAAGTACTTGACAAGCCATATACATTGAACAATTCAGATCATCGATGTGGGCTCCTTGGTGAGCCCATAGAGACCCAACAGTACGTTGCAGTCTGATTTTGAACTGAAGAGAAGCGTGAGCCTACCAACACTACCATCACCACTATCTCTAGTACTTTGACTACTATTCGAAAAAGATTTTAATAAAGTAAATCAGTTAGTCAGGTTGATTTATCCAACTTGTATTCTATAGTGGCCCCGGTTATGACCCGACCCATTTATACTCCATGGTTTTGAGTTTTGTATAGATTGATGCTATTTATATCTATTCTAGTCCTTGTTGTTGATTAGGAGTTGAAAATTTGATTGTTGGTTACATTTGAAACAGGTTGGGACTTAGTAGTTCTAGAGAAATTCTATCTATTTGTTCTTGCGTTCGCATGAGCGGTCTTTTCTTCGCTCGAGCGGTCTGTTTGCAGCTTGAAATATTGAGAGTTTTTATTCTTTACTTGAGTGGTGTTTTGGTTGCTTGAGCAGTTTGTTATGTAGGGTTAATCCTCTGGGAGTTTGGTTTCTTCACTCAAGCCAAGTTTTGGTCGCTCGAGCGATGTTCTGTGTCTGACGCTCGAGTGGTGTTTTGGTCGCTCAACTGGTCTGTCTGTATAAAGTTGCGGAAAAAGATCTTTTTATCACCTTTTTGATTCCTCTCTCTCTCTCTCTCTCTAAAAAGCTCCCAGACCTAGTTTCTGTTCTTTCTCTCTTGTTCTTGCATAAACCTCTCTATACACTCAAATCCATGAATCTCGCTACCTTGGTGCTTTGGAATAAAAGATAGAGAGTGAGAAGGTGATCATTTTAATCTGAAAAAGTTCAAGTTTCTTCTCCGTAATTTTTGGGATTGTTCTTTCCCTCTCTGTCTACTTTGAGGTAGGGATTTTCTATAATGATATTGCATGGTATTTAACTTTGTTATATGCTCTTTGAATAAAGCAGTATTTCGAGAGTTTTGGATTTGATTTGGGATGGATTTGGCTTGATTTGGGTATGGATTTAGGTTATAAAAGAGGGGTTTTCTTTGAAATGATATCAGAGTTGTTTATAGTATTGAGATTTGAGGATGTTACTTTTAAAATATGAAATGTGAAAGGAATATCTATTTATGATATTAAAAACTCCTTAGGGATTCATGATTTGAACTAAGGAAAAAGGGAAAGTTGTTGAGATCTTTGAAATGATATTTTGGTAATATCTGTTGGGTTGGAAAATGGAGTTCAATATGTATTGTTACTTCTATATTGAAGTTAGAAATTTTATCTGTCTTTTTGAAATTTATCTTTTGAATAGAGATATTTGTTTTGGTTATCGGTGGAAGATAACGTTGATTGTTGTAAAAATTGCATAAGAACTAGGTTAATTGAAACCATTTACTCATGTATTGTATTTGAACACTTGTTTCATATTTATACATTGAAAATGTATCATTTTGAGAAAAATTGGTGAATACCTTGATGTAGCTCGACTTTTCGTGCTCCTTTTGGATACGACTAGCCCTGCAGTTCGAACTTCCGTGGTTCTGAATCTGATTTCACAAGTGCAATGTGAAATAGTGAAAACACAAAAAGAGTCCAAATCTGGCAATTCTTTTTGAAAAATCGATGTTTGAATCAAATGCAAAAAAAAAAAAAATGGACTGCTTTACTAGATTTCAGAGTCGCCACCTAAATATTTTTGGAAAATTTAGGAAACCTGTGACTCGTGCCAAAGGCCACTTATCCGTCATCACCAAAGTGTCTCGGCTCGGGAACTTAGGTACGAGAGGGGAAGGTCATGAATTGAGCACCCTACTCGCCCGATCAAAGATCGGCCTCTATTAATCATGATGTGATTTTTATTTACATTGTATGCTCTTGTTCCAATTATTAGACAAACATTACTATGTGTTGCACACAAGTATAAACTAATTTGCAAAAGTTGAAACATTTGATTTCATGTTTGTTTTTGAAAATTGTTTTGAATACGCGTTACTTGAAAATGTGAGTTTGTACATTAATCAATTCGTCCCAATTTTAGCAATTTAGCCTTCATTCACAGGCATTCAAACAATTATATCATCTAAGCAATTAGCCTCGTGGTATTATGCTTGGCATGGCAACAATCACACTTATGCGATATGCTAAAGCGATAAGTGCTCACTTAGTACTCCAAGGCAAGCCAAATAAAGAAAAATAATTAGAAAATATGCATGTTCCTAACTATTGTGATATGACTAATGTAACGCACACATTTATGTAATACTTAGGTTCGGCTATGAGCATGGTATATGATCCAATTCAAGACATGTGATAAATCACGTGTTCAAGCAATGAATTTGAAATTGACATCGGTTAGTATGATGAGCCAAACCCAAATGTGCATGAAACGGGTGTATGCAAACATGGGAATGCTAAATAAACATGATGCTCTATACTAACCATCGTAAGCGGGTAAATAAAAGGGAGAAATACGTGGGTTTGGAAGACATACAACTTATTACATGTTGGCCCTCACACATGAGGGTCCAAATGAGTGTTCGAATGTCCGGCTTTAAACTAATTATTACAAAACCAAACAAATGAATTTACTTTAACTAAACTAACTAACTAGCTAAGTTATTACAACAAGAAGAATATAAAAATGAGTGTTGAACTAGCAATCTAAGTTAACTAATTGTATAATTATAACTAAACAAGTGATTACAACTACAACAATAATTAATTACAACAGTAATTCAAACAATAAAGAGGCACGACGATTGCATGTGCGATGCCCAGAAGTTCCTCTATCTGCCCAGGTTACTTTGTTCTACCCCAGTCACTGCCCTCTGTTTTCTGCAAAACACCCTATTTTACCAAGCATTGGGAGTCGGCTAGCTCCAAATGAGCTTCGGCCTGGCCAAAACAATGCCGGCCGGCACTAAATTTTAGGCAAAAATTTATTTTGTGCTCTGAGGTGAGAATAGGGCAGACAGAGCCTTTCTAGGCTCTATTTGTCCTCTCTACTCTTCTCTATCACGGAAAGCCTCGAAAGAAGAGCAAAGTCATTGCCGAGACCATTAATAAGCAAGTTTATTGCTTGATGATTTCGGACATGAGTTTGGACAAAAATTAATGAATGCAATGAACAATGATCCCCTTTCCTCTTATCATGAAATGAACTCAAAAAGGGGGAGGTAGAGGCGCTTCAAGGTTCATTAAAACATCATTAATCGGTGTATAACGATCCTCGACACAATAGACTCGGCATAACGTCCGGCTGAACCCAAGCAATATAACTCATGTTCTTTATGTTGGTTAGTTCATTTTAAGCCAAATTCATTAGTCTTTGCGATTCTTTAATCCATTTGTCCAAGGTGGTGATCACGTCTACTAAATGAGAAGCATGTCAAACGAGAAGTGATTCTCAACATGAAAGAGAGACTATGTCGTTGACGATGAACCTCTGTAGAGATTAAGCCATTAAGCATAGATCTCTAGCTCATGTTTTGAACAACCATCAACCGATTGAAACAACTCTAAAATGAAAGAAATGAATGATAAGTTGATTATTTAAAACGAGGTTCTTAACATGGAAATTAAACAAAGAAAGGCCAAGAACAACATACAACAAGTTATATATGCGAACATATGAGACAACAAGCAAACTAATCAAAGCAGAATTAATTAAATAAACTAGGACAGCTCTAAAACAACCTCTAATAAGTGAAAAATAGTGGCTCAAAGTGCATGAAAAGAGCCCAAAAAAGCTAAACAGCAAGCAAAGAAAATAAGGCTAGTAAGCAAGAACAAGGAGGGACGGCTAACACCTCCACCTTTGAAACCTTAAGGCAGGATTTTTAGCCACTTTTAAACTTTGAAAATCAGTTTGAAAGGTCAAAGAAAAGAGTGTAGAGACAAGGGTTGAGCTATGAAGTAAGGTGTAAGAAAGAGTGTTAACCCTCTCTACCTTTTGGTAGCCATTCAAACCCAAGTTCCAACACTTGAAATAGGACGAAAGCAATATGAAAACACAAGAAATAGGTAGAGAAAGACAGAAATGAAAACAAGAGAAAGATTGTAAACCTATACCTCTTGGAGAGGGTTTGTTCTTGTTTGTAAATCAAACTTAGTTTAAGCACACCCTCAAGTTTGAATTTTGATGCTCAAAGCTCAACTAAGGCTCTAAGGTTTTGGTGTGAGAGTGTGTATGGTGTATGAGTATGGTGTAAGGATGGCAAGCTTACTCAAAGGTGACTTGCACAAGAAGAAGAAGCTCTCAAATAGGTGTTATATGCTCTTTGGAAAATTTTCAGCCCCCAAAACAGAGCCAAGAGCTCGTATTTATAGAATTAAGGCCAAAAATATCAAAAATATCTTCAAAATAGGACAGCTGGCCCATTCCCGCCCAGAACAGTGTTTCTCGCTATCGAGTGCCGGCAGGCTCCCAATGCGTGCCGGTCGGGAGCCAATGCATTTCCCTGTTCCCTTGTTTCAATCACAGTGCGGGCTGACTCAGGATGCAAAAATGAGTTTCTGGGGTACAAATAGGATTTAACATGAAAGGTTTGGGATTGGTTTTGGAGCTCGAACCCAAATTCCTTTGTTGAGAACTTGAACCACATTCAACATAACTTTCATCATCGAGTGCGCAGAACTAAGCGTCCAAGTCTAGCAGGCGGTCAAAAATGGGGTGTCTACAGTTGCCCCTCTTTGACAGAACTCAAAGCCATAAAATGACGTGAGTGAACGTCAAAGCCCAAAGATGACCCATTTGACAGGGCTGTAAGACTTGGGCAAGAACACAAACCAAAATACAAATGCCAAGGTTGAACCCAAAGGTTGCCAACGTATCCCTTTGCAAGGAATCATACTTGTGTAATTTAAGGGCGAAATGCAAAATGATATGCAGAAAACATAACTTATGATCATGCAATGAAACAATGCAATGAAACACAAATGTGAATAACAAGCGATAAAGCAATGCTATAAGCAAACATAGGTAGTCAGCGTCTGAACGAAAGCAAAGCAACTCAAGGTACGTCTCACATGAGAGAGGCGAGTAAACAAATCATGGAGACAAAGAGAGTGCGAACCAAACCATGCCCCATGTAGAAAGGATGTAACAAAATGCAACCCCAACTACGTCTTACGTAGGAAGGGCGAAAAGCTACAAGGGCGGTATGAACACCAGGTATACCAGATGCTTCCAACTGAGGAAAACAACCTTGACGCGTCGCATGCGAAAGGATGAGAGATCGGTGTGAACGAATAGGCGCACCTGCCGTTTTTAACTGAGGAAAGCACTCTTAACATGTTGAATGCAAAAGCAAGGAAGATTGGTGTGAATGAATAGGCGCACCTGTCATTTTTAATCGAGAAAAGCACTCCTAACGCGTCGCACACGAGAGGAGGAAAGACAGTGTGAACAAACAGGTGCACCTGCTATTTTTAACAGAGATGAACAATCCTTATGGGTCACATGCAAAAGGAGGAAAAGCGGTGTGAACAAACAGGCGCACCTGCTGTTTTTAATCGAGAAAAACAATCCTCACGCGTCGTACGTGAGATGAGGAAAAGTGATGTGAACAAACAAGCACACCTACTATTTTTAACTAAGAAGAGCACTCCTAACACGTCACACGCGAGATGAGGAAAGATTGGTGTGAATGAACATGTGCACCTATCATTTTTAACAGAGGAAAGCACTCCTAACGCGTCGCACGTGAGAGGAGGAAAGACGGTGTGAACAAATAGGTGCACCTGCTATTTTTAACAGAGAAAAGCACTCCTAACATGTCGCACATGAGAGGAGGAAAGATGGTGTGAACAAACAGGCGCACTTGTTATTTTTAACCGAGGAAAGCACTCCTAACGCATCGAATACGAAAGGAGGGAAGATTGGTGTGAACGAACAGGTGCACCTGCTGTTTTTAACCTAGGTGAACAATCCTCAGGCGTCGCACGCGAGAGAAGGAAAGGAGGTGTGATCAATAAAAGGGGTAAACAATTCAAAACTTGGCACAGAGAGATTGGAAGGCCTCTGAACATAAAGCCCGCTAAGATAGCCCAAGTCAGGGTGCAAAATTAAAATGCAAACCAAGGTACAAAATGTAAACACGAATTTAGGTACAAAACGTAAACACGAATTTTAATGAAGCTTTCGAATGTGAATTTTAATAAACTAATCAAAGATATAAAATCAAAATAATCAAAACGATGCTTGAATTAACAAGTTTATGTAAACAAAACAACACAAAAGGAACAAATCTCTCCCCTTTTCTATTTTTTTCTCTTCTCAGTTTTGCTTGGTTTTTTTTTTTTTTTCTTTTTCTGCTTTTCCTTTTTTGCTTTTGTTTTTCAGTTTTTTTTTTTTCATTTCCTCACTGTTTTTTCTCTGCTTTCTTTTTTGCTATTTTTGTTTGTTTTTTTTTTCTCTTTTTTTTTTTACAACCAAACCAAGGCCCAACACTGAGATACATTGAGATAAAACATAAAAAAAAAAAAAAAAAAAAACTGAACTAGGTTGCACTTGGAGCCGGCCGGCTCGCGATGAAGTACGGCTGACAGAAAATAGTGCTGGCCGGCTCGCAATGGTGGCAAGGACAGAATCGGTAAAAACCATGACCTAGCTTGTTTAAAACAACATCCAACCTTTATTTCACCCGCACCCACATCCGAAAAACCCTTTCCCCTCCCCTTCTCTCTCTAGATTTCCCTATTTTCGCAAAACGCAACAACCCTTGCAAATTTTTCTTTGAAAACCCTCTCATTCCCCTACGTTTTGAACTGGATAAAAGTTAATTTCATTGAGTTTTGGGATTTTCCCTTGGTTTTTCTTGCTTTCCCACATCTTTACCCATACTTTCCCCTCTTCCTATTTTTTTACTTTCTCTTTATTTTCTCTCCCCTAGGTTTGGTATTTTGGGGTTTTTCATCTAATCTCACTCACCAACATCTTTTCCTCCATTTTTACTTACTTCCTCACTTTCTCTCCATGGCTAGCTGTGAGCTTCCCATCCCCGACCTTGTTATTGATATCGTAGCCGTATTAGATGAGGGCATAGAGATCGAGGATGTCCTCCCCCTCCATTCCGGAGCTGGAGTTGCCTCCTCTCCCTGAGAGACTATTCGACGTGGCCACCTACCAGTCATGTACACATGCTCTGACCCCAAGCAGTATTCTGCAATTTGAGGGCTTTCTTCCGGGGATTGACGAGGACATCCTACTGTGGGAGCCCACCGAGCACTTGTCCGCCGATACCTCCATGGTAAACACTATTCTTTTCTTGTCTTGCGCATATTTGAATTCCTTCCAAGGCACTACAGACACTAACAATATTCCCACATTACAGGTGATGGTGAGGAGGATCAAAGGTTACAGGTCTATCTTTAGCCCCAGGCACTGGTACGAGAGACTTCCTACTGAGGTTTCTATATTAGTTGACGCAGCCAACTTCGGGCCTTTCTACTCAGGGCTCATATAGATGAGGACCGAGCCACTACTCTACGGGGCCTTGGTAGAGAGATGGTGGGACACCACAGACTCTTTCCATTTCTCATCGATTAGGGAGATGACTCTGACTCCATACGACTTCGCGATGCTCATAGGCCTGCGGGTAGGGGTTGGCGGTCCAATTCCATTCGATCCAGACATGGCACAGTAGAGGGCTGCACAGATTCACCTTCTTGGAGTGACCCCAGACACTGCTAGTCCTAGGATGGTGAGGTACAGTTAGTTCTTGGAGCACTTCTCTGATTTTCAGCTAGCTACTCTGAAGGAGGTCACCCAGTACGTTTGCGGATTTCTTCTGTATCTTCTCAGTAATACCCTGTTTGTGAATAGGGAAAATACCATGGGGCTATATCTCTTGGGGGCATTGGTGGAGTTGCAGCGGATAGGGGAGTATGATTGGGGTGGCGCTGGCCTGGCCACCCTGTACTGCTACATGAGTTCTGCGTCCTGCAGGAAGCCAGACTTACTTGGCGGCTACTGGCGAGTCTGGGAGATACATCCTACATTTCTTTTTTTTCAGTTTTGCTTTGTATTTTGTTCAACTTTACGTTTCCTGCTCATCTTTACTTTGCACTTTCTGTTTATCTGCTCATTCACTTTATCCATATTTTTCTGCTTGCAGCTATGGGTTTACACGTATTTCACATCTCTGGCTTCGGTCCTAGTGAGGACGATTAAGTTGTTAGTACCCCGCTCCAGGTACTACAATTCTTGATTTGCGCGACGTTGGCGCGTGGACCGAGATAGGAATATACTAGTCTTTACATCTCACTATTGTTGGCATATGTAGCTCAACTTTTCATGCTCCTTTCGGAAGGCGACTAGCTCTACAGTTCGGACTCTCGCAGTTCTAAATCTAATCTTACAAGTGCAATGTGAAATAGATAAACACCAAAGAGTCCAAATCCGAGAAATCTTTTGGAAAATTGATTTTGAATCAAAATGCTAAAAATAGACTGCTTTGCCAGATACAGAGTCGTCACCTAAATATTTTTGGAAAATTTAGGAAACCCATGACTCGTGCCAAAGGCCACGTGTCCATCATTACCAAGATTGTCTTGGCTCGGGAACTTAGGTACGAGAGGGGAAGGTCATGAATTGAGCACCCCGACTCGCCCGATCCAAAGATTGGCCTCTACTAATCATGATGTGAATCTTATTTACATTATATTCTCTTGTTTCGATTTATTAGGCTAACTTCCTATGTGATGCGTAGACACAAGTATATACTAGTTTGCCAAAATTGAAACATTTGATTCATGTTTGTTTTAAAAGTGGTTTCGAATATGTACCACTTGAAAAAGTGATCGCATATGAATATTACTCAATTTATTCCAATTCAAGCAATGAGCCTTCATTCACAAGCATTCAAGCAATTATATCAATTAAGCACTTAACCTTATGGAAAGCATGCTAAACATGGCAACACTCACATGCATGTGATATGCTAAAGCGAATAAAAGCTTACCTTGTACTCCAAGACAAGCCAAAACAAGCAAAAGAGTTAGAAAATATGCATAATCCTAACTAATGCAACATGACTAATGCAACACATGCGATATGCAATTAATAGGCTTGGCTACTAATTATGACATTTTAATCAATTTGATAGCATGCGGTCTAAGCACGTATTCAAAGGAGTATTAACTAACAATGCAAGTTAGAATGATGAACTGAGCCTCAGTGCATGCAAGAAAATGGATGCAAGTCATGAGACATGCTAAACAAAACATGATGCCCTAAACTAACCATTATAAGCAAGTAAGTAAAAGGGAGAAAGACATGGGGTTGGAAGACATACACATTATTACATTGCTTGCCCTTGCGTAGGAGGGTCCGAATAAACTAACTAGCTAAGCTAATTAACTAGCTATTACAAAACGAATTAACTAACTATTCTAGCTAATTAATAATTACAACAAACTAACTAGCTACGCTAACTAATTAATTACAACACAAACTAACTAGCAACTTCTAACTAATTAATTAGAGCACAAAACTAGCTAGCTAGCTATTACAAGTCCACAAGCCTCGAGCCTCGATAAGTAAGTGAAATGCTTATGCATGCGTGGATTTTCACCTGAAAATCCCACTGTTCTGCTGCCAGAATGCTTCTGTTGCACAGTAGAACATCTTTTCACCTCAGACACTGCTCTGTTTTGCTCCAGAAAGTCACTGCTTAATTTGACAAAAGTGGCCAACAGCCAAAATTGGTGGCTTGTTGGCCACAAATGGCAGTCTGCCGTCCAAAACTTATGGCCTGCAGGCCACAAAAGTTTGGTTCCTCTTGCTGCAACAGAAAGCATACAGAGCAAGCTCAGGGTATTCTCAAGGCGTGTTTGTACACTTTACCATTCCTTGTCATCAAACAGCTCAATGGAGTAGCAAGCTCAATTAACAAACCATCAATCGATGCAATTTCATTGCATGATGGCTTATGAATCAAGTGGTACAATTTCAATAAATGCACAATAAAAGACTCTCAAACTGCCTCCCTATCATGGATTGATCAAGGGAAGTGGCTGACCTTGACTCTCAAATTGTTTACATCACTAACAAGTATAAAATGACTCAAGACTCAATTGGTTCAATTAACGTCCGATTGAACCCAAGTTGATTTTATTATCTTGCATCACTTTTAGTCCCAATTTTATTACTTTCATTTTAATTACCACCCATTTTTTAACCAATTAAGTCCAAAAGTGAGCTTTAAGTCCTCTAATGGAAAGAAGTACCAAACCAAGAGTTGTTTTAGGCATGAGAGAGACATCATGCCGTTGGTAATAAACCCCCAAAGGGATTAAACCATTAAGCACAAGACCTCAATCTCATGCTTTAAACAAGCAGCTAGTTTGAACCAATTTTCAAAGCAAATAAAAAAGCCAAGAAAGGAGGGAGGTTGCAGAAGTGATTAGGGGTGAAAACAAGTATGGAAAGCCATAAAACAAATGCTATCAACTCAAATAAGTTGGTGGTTAAGGCCTAAACCACCAAGCCTATGAGGACTATTATACTACAAGCATGCAATACAAAGCTCAAATGCAACAAGGAACTAAAAAAAAGTCCTAAAACAGTGTTAAATCAGTTTTAAAACATGCTAGAATTAAGACAAAAAAATAAGCTACAATATAGAGCAAATTAAACTAGTAAACAAGTACAAGGAGGGGAGGCTACCCCCTCCATTTTTGGGACTTCAAAACATTGTTTTAGCCTATGAAATAACTCTAAAATTCAGCCTTTAAAAGCTCAAAAAAACTTGACAACAAGGTGGGAAACACAAGGGCAAAGGCTAGAGAAATGAGGTACAAAGAAGGGTGATCCACCCCTCCACCTCTAATGGCCTTAAACCACAAGTTTCAGCCCCAAAATACAGAGTTTAAACAGGCCAAAAATAGGCCAAAAATAGTAGGAAAAATAACAAATAAAGCAAAGCAACAAGCCAAGAAATATACCTCTTGAAGAAGAGAACCCTTTCCAAGTGTTAAACTAACACTTACACACCCTCAGGAGCTCAAAGTAGGCTCAAAAGTACTTCAACTCAAAGATCACAAGGTTTGGTTTAGAGTGTATAGGCAAAAGCTTGCAAAAGCTCAGGAATTTGCAAGAGAGAGAGAGATAGAGAGAGAGAGAGAGAGAATTTTGCTCCAAAATGTTCAACCCTCAAAAATGGAAAGGAAGGTCTCCTATATATAGAAAACTATCAAACTCCCTTAGAAAAATCAATACATACACGTGTAGGCAAGTGCATGCATCTGTGCAAACAGCTGGCACAGTTGGCCAAAATATCTAGAAAAATACACTTGTGGCTGGTAGGCCACACCTATGGCAGGTAGCCTATACTGGTGGCTGGCTGCCCACACTGGTGGCCGACAACCAACAGGGTGTTTAGGCTTTGAAAAACTGTGGTTTTGGTCTAAAACAAGACAAAATGGTGTGTAGGATTTGAAGGCTCAAAGTTTTGGCATTCTGCTGAGGACTTCGAGCACTTGACAAGCACATACAAATTCATCATTGGGTGCGCAAGTGGTGGTGTCTAAGTTATAAAGGCGGTCAAAAATGGGGGTTATCCCTCTTTAACAGAACTCGGAGTCATGAAATGACATGAGTGAATGTCAAAGCTCGAAGACAACCCATTTTGACAAGGCTATAAAAGTTAGGCAAACAATCAAGACAAAAATTAAATGGTTGCACTCGCAACCTACCTACGTATCTCTTTGAAGCTGGACTCACACGCTTTGCGAAGTCGGCTATTTTGAAAACTCATGATCATGTAGGATGATGCAATAAGCAATAACAAATGCAACATATGAATGAACAGCTTCAGGTTTAAAACCAACGCAAGTTCCACGTCGGAAAAACTAAACATGCACACTCTAACCATGCCGAAACCATAAAAAGATGAGAGGAAAAACCACTCAGGATCACGTTTTACGCGTCCTGAGATACTGAGAAACGAGAACCGCTCGGGGTTGCATTTCACGTGTCCCGAGAGAAAACCGCTCAAGGTCACATTTCACGCGTCTTGAGATGAAGGCAAAACCGCTTAAGGTCGCGTTTCACGCATCCTGAGATAAGAGAAAAATCACTCAAGGTCGCGTTTCACGCATCCTGAGAGAAAACACACCTAAGGCCACGCTTCATGCGTCTTGAGACAAACAACAAAATCACTTAGGGTCAAGCTTCACGCGTCCCGAGATAAAAACCGCTCAAGGTCATGTTTCACGTGTCTTGAATTAAGGGCAAAACTGCTTAGGGTCACGTTTCACGCGTCCTGAGAGAAAACATGCCCAGGGTAGTGCTTCACGCATGTTGAGATAAACAACAAAACCACTTGGGGTCGCGTTCCACGTGTCCCATGATAAAACACGCCTAGGGCCATGCTTTATGTGTCCTAAGATAAACAACAAAATCGCTCAGGGTCGCGCTTCACACGTCCTGAGATAAAACACGCCCAGGGCCTCGCTTCATGCGTCCTGAGATAAATAACAAAACCACTCGGGGTCGCGCTTTACCCGTCCTGAGATAAAACAACAAAATCGCTCGGGGTCGCGCTTTACGCATCCTAAGAGAAAACACGTCCAGGGCCGCGCTTCATGCGTCCTAAGATAAATAACAAAAATTGCTCGGGTCGCGCTTCACGCATCCCGAGATAAAACACGCCCAGGGCAGTGCTTCACGCGTCCTGAGATAAACAATAAAACTACTCGAGGTCGCATTTCACATGTCCAGAGATAAAATCCGCCCAGGGCTGTGCTTCACGCGTCCTGAGATACTCTAAAACAAGTGTGCGATAGATGCACGAAGTGAACAAGTGCGATAGATGCACAAAGTGAACAATTATTACAAATCAATACAGTGACAACGCATGTTCCATACAAGATAGACAACCGACATATGATGTTAATTGAAAGCGTATTCTATGCAAGAAACAAGATGCACGTTCTATGCAAAACTAAAAGCATATTCTATGCACGAATCATGAATGGTGCAGGAAACGCGTGCAACATAAGTATATGTGAAAATGCACATTCTATACAACAGAAGAATTTGACAAAACGAATAAAAACGATATTCAGTGGCAACCTCTGATTTACCTCTCGGAGGCTTTGCAACAAGCTCAAAAAGGATACACCTCATTCATATCGGCAAGTGGAGAACAGTTGCGCACCAGAATACAATGAGTATTGGGCACGGCAGAATCGGAACACTATTTCAAGTTTCTCAAAGATCAATCTGAACCCAAAAGAGAACTTCCCATACATTGCCAGGGCAAAGAAGGCACACAATAGAACCAGGCCACCAATAAAGACCACCGGCCATAAGGGTAGACCACTGGCCACCTGCCGGTCACCAGTTCAACTTGCCGGTAACTAATGTGGCCTGTCGGCCACCAATAGTGGCCTGCCGGCCACCCGTGCCATTTTGGGGGCAAAACTGCCATTTTGCCTCGGGTCTTTAAATATACACATCCACACTTCATTTTTCACACACCCACACATCTGAAATCTTCACGCTCTCTCTCTAGGTGCTTCCTCTCTCTAGATCCATGCTTTATACACGCTTTCCAATGCCCCACGCAAACTTTATTTGCTAGACCCTCTTGATTCTTTACACTTTGAACCGATCATATTTTGATTTCGTCGCTTTTCTTAAGTTTTCACCACTTTAGGCTTGTTCTCCTTGAGTTTCTCTCGGGTTTTGTGAACTTTCTCAGGTTTTGACATTTTCTCCCATTTTCTCTCTCCTATGGTTGACTTTTTCCAAGTTTACCCTCCTTTCTATATTTTTCTTCATTTTTCACCCATTTTCGGCCACTTTCAGATGGCTTATAATATACATCATAACGGAGCTCCTCTTGAGGTTCCACCTCTATTATCACCCCATGCCGAGGTTAAGGAGTCGGTGGTTGCTGACCTTGAGGCGGAGTTCGCGCCAGAGCTCGATCCTGAGCCACTACTACCTGGAGGCATCAGACGCTTCAGCAATTTTGTTGGTGGCGTGCCAGAGGACATTCTACTGAGGGAGCCGAACTGCTATCTTTCCTTCAGTACCGTCGAGGTATGAACTCCATTTTCATGCTTTCCTACCTTTCCTTTCATATGAATGCTCTTTTATCACTATTTGATTCACTCTTTTTCTGCTATAGGGGGACTCCTGCTCTTATAGAGGGTATGGGGCGACGGCAGCAAGAGACTGGTACTATGAGCTCCCTTTAGAGGTCTGCGACCATATTGACGGGGCCGGCTTTGGCCTATTTTGCTCTGGATTGTCACGGCACATAGCGAGCCGGTCTTTTCTGGGAGCGTTGGTGGAGAGGTGGTGGGACACCACCAACTCCTTCCATCTCTCTACTGCTAGGGAGATAACGATGACTCCCTACAACTTCGCCATGCTCACAGGCTTGGGAGTAGGGGGTGATCCGATCCCTTTTGACATGGACATGGGCGAGTAGGAGGCAACATGGATTCACCTGTTCGAAAAGCACACCCACCTCTATACAGACCGATGGTGGTGAGATATAGCTGGTTCGGCGAGCACTTTCGCGGGAGCGAGCCTGAGACACCGGAGGAGGTGGAGCGGTATGCCCGGGGCTTCTTGATGTTCCTCCTCGGTACCGCCTTGTTTGCGAACAGGTGGAACACCGTGGGTTCATATTTGCTGAACGCCCTTGTGACCCTACCCCGAGTGCGGTTCTACGATTGGGGTGGAGCTAACCTCGCCACCTCTACGGATATATGAGCTCCACTTCCCGTATGAGGGGAGAGCGAGTCGGAGGCTATTGGAGAGCCTGGGAGGTATGCACCACACCTTTTTGTTTTTGCACTCATGCTTTCTACTTTACATTTTCTGTTTTTTATCTCTGTTCAATATTTGTTCATGCACTACCCTTTCTACTTTACACGTTGTGCATCTATTTATACATTATGTTTTCTTTTTCGCACTTTCGGTGTTTATATCTACTTATGCATTATGCTTTTTGTTTTGCACTTTCTGTATCTGTATCTGCTCATGCATTGTGCTTTCTACTTTGCACTTTCTGTATCTGCTCATGCATTGTTGATAACACTACTACCCTTTTCTTGCAGCTATGGGTTTATGCCTACTTCTCAGCTCTGGCTTTGAAGCCTGTGGAAGAGATTCCTCTCATGGTGTCATACTCACGATGGTATGATGGCCAGTGCCAGCGTCGGAGTTGCGACAACACGACCTTCGCCTTCTATCGCTGCTACTTCGACATGGTGACTGCTGATGAGGTAAACCAAAACTCTTAGTCATTCGTGCTATACTACTATTCTGATTCATATTTTGACAATTGATGGTAACTAACAATCTGTATATTTTCTGTTTGTAGATCATGTGGCAGCCTTGGACGACGTGTCGGTTGACGTGAGGGACCAATACGCTGGGGCCTGGGGTGCTCCCGATTCCAGATTCTACTAGAGGGCCCCATTTGCTGGGCCTGGCTCTTGAGCGAGCAGTTTGTATGCCAGACCGTAGGCTCGCCTGATCTGATCATTCCTATGCCACCCTCAGAGTCTATGAGGACAACAGATAGCCTACCTATTAAGGCTATCATCCAGTTCATGGTGGGTCTAGACGCTGACTTCTTTAGAGCGAAAGGTGACTACGCGGTGTTCATCCAGACTCATCCGATACCCCCATTAGTGAGCGTTCGCACGGGCGAGGCAGCCGGTGCTCCCGTGGCGGGTGAGGCTGCTCAAGAGGCTGAGATCTGTGCAAGAGGGGTCCCTCCCATTGGGTAGATGACCGGTTGGTTAGAAATTCCCACTATACTCACATGTTGGCGGCCAACCGGGACCGCCTACCAGCTTCTTATCGAGCTGGGAGAGGCAGGGCACGGTTATGTTAGAGCTCAAGGCCCATCCCAGGTATGGACCACACTTTACAACTTGCATCCTGCATTTTCCATTTCAAATATTCTAGATATTGATCATTCAAATATACTTACAGGCACCCATGGAGTATATAGAGAGCCTCTTCAAGCTAGTTGCTTCCCTAATCGGCATGGTGCAGAGGAGGGAGACCTTGCTTGGTCTCCATGGTATCCAAGTATCTTTTCTTTATTTCAGCATGCATTTGTTTACCACATCATCATATTCCCACTGATGCATTGGCACTTCCATTGTAGTTTTCTCCAAACTGCACTGATACACTGCACTGGCACATGTACTCATACTATACTCATACTATATCTGATTTCTGCATGATGCTCATTTTGCATACTATGCTTATATCTGATACATACACTGTAACTGATATGATGACAATTGTTTTTTCAAATTCCTAGGGCACAAGTGGCAGCGACAGCACCAGTACCGGCAACACCCCCTTCAGCAATGGGAAGAGAGAGAGATAGGCCCCAGCACGTGGCCGAGATGTGTACCACGGTCGAGGAAGGGATAGAGGTAATCGAGGGCGGAGTAGTCCCTCAGAGCCCGTTTTGAGTGATGATGATACCAAGACTAGCGACTCCGAGGAGGCAACGAGTTGACATTCTGAGTCATCTGAGAGTGGGGGTGATGATGCTGGCTCAGGGTCCAAGAGCGGAGATGACGCCGAGATAGGCTTTGAGGTAGGAAGCGAAGATGATACCCGCTCTGGCTCAGTGTTTGATTCTGACAACAGTGCAGATGGAGACAGTGCCCCTGAGTCCCTTTTGAGGAAGAAGACGAAGAGGGCCTCTCGAGCTTGAGATGATTGGCGCCGATTTTTGTACTTTTTGCTTAGTTTCTTTTTGTTTGGTAGCTTAGCACATGTATAGCTTCAGATTGGTTTTATTTTTGCCTTTGAAACTTGTACTCTCTTTTGTAAAAAATATGATCAAAATAAAACCTGGCAGTTTTTATGAATAGTGTTGTTGTTTTTGCATCATGAGCACCATATTTGCATGAAATGAAATGGAATTGAGTTTGCAATGAGAATGTTTGATTGAAACAATGTTCTTAATCAGGTAATGAGCTGACCAACAACCAAAATACAAAATACAACTTGATAAACAAAGCAAAAACAACTCAAATGCAGATAAACGTACTTGCTAAAACAAATAGACTCAAAACAAAACCTTAAAATACAAAGACCGAAACAAAAACCAGACTGGCAACACTGCCAGATCCAAAAGTGGACGACAGGCTAGAAGAAGTGAACTGTCGGCCACAAAAGTGGGTTGCCGGCCAGAAGAGGTGGCCTACCGGCCACAAATGTGAAAAACCATCAGAAAGCTGACAGTTGGCATCCACTCACGGCCCTATCTTTTACAAAAGGTCTTCTTTTGTGATTTCTTCTCCAGAACCTCATTCTTGCTGCTGTTTCTTCCACAAATAGAAACATTTCTTGCCGAGAAGCTTATGGATTGGATAGCCATTTTAGATGGCACGGATAAGGTAAATTTTCAGGGTTTTGGCATAAACGAGCTTTTTTTGTTGAGCCGCACTCCACTTTGCTTTCCATTCCTTCATGTCGCGGCCCGATACTGGGACCCCATTACGCATGTATTTCGCTTCGGAACATAGGAAATGTGCCTGACTCTTGAAGAATTTCAAGCATTGATGGAAACCCAGCTCGATGAGGAAATCATACCTCAGCCCCGTTTTGGCCACGCCCAAGCTTTGGGATAGATGTGTGGGCTCACTTTGCACAAAGCTCGATCTTTAGCCCATGATAGGGAGCTGGATATACCCGGCTTGATTCACTGATTGTCTTACATCGGAGACAGAGGAGACCCTTTCTGGTGAGCTTTTCGGCAACATACCCTCTGCTTATGTATGCTTGTGCATTTCCTTCTTGCCCCTAGTTACGGTGGAACTAGCATTCGGTTGATCGAAGTGGCCCAATGTCTGAAAGAAGGTTAGAGTTGTATCGGTTTGATGCTGGCCGAGACCTTGATGGGCTTAGATGCTTTTCATCGATGAGAGACCACCAAGCTTGCAGGGAGTCCACTACTTCTTCAGGTATTGTTTTCCACGCTTTCTAATATATGTTTCTCACATCACTTGGCAATTATGCTTTGTTTTTCTCTCAAAGCCCTTTCTTTACTTTTCTCTCCACGTACATGTCTCTATTATTTAATCTCTCTTATTTTCCATCCCTTTCTAGGTATGGCTCATGGAGAAGCTAAAGGTGGTGGACCTTTGCGCTGAGTATTCAGTTTGAGCTTACTTCTTCTGCCAGCGACTAGTGGACTTCCCCAACGAGGGATGGTGGTGCAACTGGATGTGCATCAGATCTGCAGCTGACATAGCTTGGCGTTGCCCCTGGTTTCATCTGATTGAGATAAGTTACAGCATGACTCAGCAGCCTGGCATACAGTTGATCGGCCTTATGCACTGCGTGTTTTACTTTCCCTTTCGATTCAAATGCCAGTTTGGACATAATCAAACCTGCCTAGAAGACGGAGTAGAATACCCAGCTTCATTCCCGATTCGTGCTTCACACCTGGCTAGGTACCTAGCTGCTTGGAGGATGAAAGAGCTTCTAGCCCCTACCCCTAGTTTCAGTTATGCCCTTTCTGGCAAGTGCTTGGCTTGGCTCGAGGATGAGACACAAACCGGGCCCACTTTGGCTACAGAAGCTTCCGCAAGCACGAGCAGAGGACGCAGGAGCACCTGACTCGCTTATGCCCCTGGTTTATTGCTTTGGCCTTTCTTTTCAAGTTTTACGATGTAAAAACAACTTTGATTTGTATTAGAGAGTTAGAGAACTTTATGTTGAAATCAATGGAATTAAAGTTGTGAGCACTAAATTTTTTTCTTTTGGTCCAAAAATGGCCTAAGTTGTAAAAGGTAAATTTTGAACAAAATCAACTTTTATTAAAACTTTTCAAAACCATTTTCGAGAATGATAACTGCTTGACACACATAGAATCAATCCTTAAGATGTAAAACCCCAAATCAAAAGATCATAATTGCCCCTGCTTAAACATTACTACTATTTCCCACTGTAACCAGCTTTTCTTCCCAAAATGAAGATCACAACCAAGCCCTCATATAATGGACAAAGATGATCTGATAAAAAAAAAAGAACAGGACAGTTGAGTTGGAGATGGTTACGGCCAAACTTCAGGATGAAGTTGCCTACGTATCCCAAAGATGGGAATCAGGTCTTATGTAGTTCGGTTTAGGTTCACTCGAGTATTAACTCTCTCCTTTTGCGCTCTAACTTTTTCCAAAGTCGCCCTTTAGGGTATTCAACCTTGTGATCTCAGTTTTTCTTTATTTCTAATTTTCCATGCTCTAACTTTTGCCTAGGTCGCCATTCCGGGTTTTTAGCCTAGCGAGCCTCTCAGGGGTAGTATTTCTTCAACTTGTCCATGTTGATCGGTTGTGAAAATTCCAGGCCATCTAAGTCCATGAGAATAACCGGTCCACCTGACCAGATAGCTTTGATGATGTAAGAACCAATCCAATTGGGTTCGAACTTGCCCCTAGGGTCATGGATAGGAACTCAGTTGTCTTTCAGCACCATGTCTCCCTCCTTGAGATTCTGGGACTTAACTTTTTTGTTAAAAGCCTTGGTAATTCTACACTGATAGCCCTGAACATGATACAATGCCTTTAGCCTCCTCTCATCAAATAGCATAAACTCTTCAAATCTGCTCAATTGCCAATCCGCCTCTGCTATCTGACACTCAGCCATGACTCACAGAAACAGGTCTTCAATTTTAATTGGCAAAACGACTTCCATTCCATAAACGAGGGAATAGGGGGTTGCCCCTCCACAGTGTGAATGGCAACTTATCTGGCCAGTCCCTGTAGGTCTCAATCATCTTCTGCAAAATGTTCTTGATATTCTTATTGGCGGCTTCAATAGCTCTATTGGTTTGAAGCCTATATGTGGATGACTTATGAAAAGCCACATTGTATTTTTTCGACAAGTCTGTCACCTCCTTCTTGAAGTGGGAGCCGTTATCTGATATGATCTCGTTTGGGACTCCATACTGGCAGGTAATGTTGTTTTTGATGAACTTGGCCACATGCGATGCCTTCAACAATGCATAGGATTGAGCTTCCACCCACTTTGTAAAGTAATCGATCGCCACCAAGATATATTCATGCCCATTTGACCCTTTTGGCGTAACAGCACTGATAACATTGATTCCATAGATTGAGAAATGCCATGCCGAAGTCATGTTGTAAAGCTTTGACAACGGAATATTTATGTGATTGGCATGAATTTCGCACAAAACCATTACAGTCCTCCTCCATAGTGGACCAATAGTAACCTTGCTTGAGAATCTTCCTGGCTAACATCACACCATTCATATGCGCTCCGTATTCTCCACCGTGGATGGCCTCCATAAGGCGCTTCGATTCATTTTCCTCCACACACAATTTATGCATTCCCAAATGACCTCTTTTATACAACTTACCTCCGCAGATGATAAATTGGACAGCCATACACCGTATTCCCTGTTTGTCCTTGGCATTTGCCCCCGGTGGCTACACCTCCTTTTCCAGAAAGTTTCAAATATTGTAGTACTAGGGGTTTTTGTCTTGCACTTCATCTATTGCGGCAATAGTTTCATAAGCCGACGTGTATTTCTATTCGATGATAATCAAACGCATCCGGACTCCAAGTGGGATGTCTACCATAGAAGATAGAGTTTCTAAAGGATCAACAAACCTGTTGTTCTCTCTTAGTAGATGCGTGAATGTCATCTTTTCAAACTGCGGAATCAGAATATCTAGCGTCTGATGGTAAACCTTCATCTTCTCTTTTTTGACTTTCCAATCTTCGTTTGCTTGAGAAGCAATCAAGTTTGAGTCCCCGATGACATCCAATCTTATTGCCCCTAATTCTAGGGTGGCTTCTAAACTAGCAATACACGTTTCATATTTTTCTTCATTATTGGACACCTTGAATCGGAGTTTGAAGGCTAAAGGTATATGGGAGTCGTCGAGTACTATCAGCAACACACCTATCCCATAACCGTACTAATTGGAGGCTCCGTCAAAGTATATCATCCAAGTTTCCCCTTTAGGTTGCAGAATGGCTTCATCTGGGAATAAGCACTGCCTAATCTCCTTTTACCGGGTAGTCTGCTAGGAACTTCGCTACAGCTCTTCATTTGACTGACTTGAGGTAAACATATTTGAGATCACATTCGGAGAGAAGAAGCAACCAACGGGCTAACCAACCCGTAACCGCCGGTTTCTCAAAGAGATATTTGATGAGATCTAATCTCGAAACTAGTATTACAAAGTGAGCTAACAAGTAGTGCCTCAACTTCCTGGTAGCCTCTACCAAGACTAGACAAGCTTTCTCCAACAGAGTATACCGGATCTCATAATCTAGCATTTTCTTGCTCAAGTAGTAGATGGCTTTCTCCACCCTATCTTTAGATTCCTGTGTGAGCATGCATTCCATGGTCATGTCTGTCACTGACAAGTATAGAATCATAGGTTTCCCTGGCTCCGGTGGCGACAACACAGGCGAATTCTGGAGGTACTGCTTAACTTGTTCAAAGGCAAACTGACAGCGATCATCCCATTGGAATTTCTTCCCTTTCTTAAGGAGACCAAATAGTGGTTCACAAGTCAAGGTTAATTTAGAAATAAACCGTCTTATGAATTGCACTTTACCTAGGAAGCCTCGTATCTCATTTTCAGTCCTTGGTGGTGGCATTTCTAAGATGGCCTTGATGTTGGAAGGATCTACTTCAATGCCCCTCTGTGTGATAAAAAAGCCCAGCATTTTTCCTGTCATTACGTCGAAGGTGCATTTCTGCGGGTTTAACCTCAATTTGTATTTCCTGATCCGTTGAAAGAATTTCTTCAAGGTGGTGTAGTGGCCCTCTCATTCTTTGGACTTGACAATCATGTCGTCCATGTACACCTCTACCTCGTTGTGGATCATGTCATGCAGAATGGTGGCCGTAGCCCTCTGATAGGTCGCTCCAGCATTTTTCAAACTGAACGGCATAACTCGGTAGCAGTAGGTACCCCACGGCATAGTGAATACGGTCTTCTCTCTATCCTCGGGTGCCATCAGAATCTGGTTGTACCCAGAAAACCCATCCATAAACGATAGCAATGCATGGCCCGCCATGAAATCAACAAACTCATCAATGTGTGGCAGAGGAAAGTCATCCTTTGGACTGACTCTGTTCAAATCCCAGAAGTCTACACATAGCCGGATTCTACCATCCTTCTTTGGCACTGGGACGATGTTGGCTAACCAAGTCGGGTACTCAGATACTAACAAGAAACCTGCCTCGATCTACTTGGTGGCCTCTTTTTTGATTTTCAACGTCCAATCCGGACAGATTCTACACAACTTCTACTTGACTAGTCGGGCCTCGGGGTCAAGAGGGATCCGATGCTGTACAATCTCAGGATCGATTCTAGGCATGTTTTTGTAGGACCACGCAAAAACGTCTTTGAAATCTTTTAACAAAGTGATTAAATGCTAACTCTCCTTCGAAGACATGGACCCGATTTGGACCAGGTGCGGATCCTTCTTAGTACCCACATTAATAGCAATGATTTCATTAGCACAGGGTTTCGCAAACCTCTCATCCTCTCAATTAATTAAGTTTTTCAAAGCCAGGGGAATTTATTCCCCTTCGTTTTCATTAAAGTTTTGAAAATCTTGGTCAATACAATAAACCAACAGCACAGAAAAGTACACAGAATCTACAAAGTTCTCATTCAAAAGGTCCAGATCTTCAGTTACAGACTCAAAAGAAAAGTTGAATGAAGACCTAGACAGGACTTTGGTATCCGGATTACCACCCCCAGAAATACCAGACTCAGACTCAGAAGAACTTGAATCTGATCCCGACCCCACAGACTTAATGGAATCAGATTCTAGCTCATCACCTGATTCAGAACTGGACAGATAGCCTTCTTCCAGTTGCTAGGTAAGAGATGGTGCCCCTGATGCATCCAAAATGATGTTTGTTGGGTTCACACCTGGTTCTTCCCCGATCATGGAGATAGTAAAGTTATCCCCTAAGTTATTTAGATCAGTCGGAGGATTTGTCAGGAGATTAGCTAGTGTTGCCTCTACTCTCGGTTCACTGCCATTTGAGCCACTTTCCATGCTTTTGTTTAGCTTTGATACTCGGTTTAGCCATTTCCTCATCATCACTGTCTGGCAACTGCAGATCAAAGAAGATCTCGAACCCGGGAGCACGTTGCTTTGAGGAGTTTACCTACGGCTCAGAAAAGCCACAAAAAGGGAAGTCTTCTCCCTCCCGAACAAAGCGGCCATTCAGTGTCCCCTGGATTAGCCTGTGAATGAGGTCATAATGCTTTCCAGCTTGCTTGGTTTTGGCTTTGCCTTTCATCTCTTCCCTCTTTTTGATCCAGTCCTCTTTGGTGGGCACATAGCCTAATCCAAAGGCATATAGATTGTATGGCACATCTGTCAGTGCTGCAAAGCCTTTCTGACCACTTCTTCTGAGTCCCATCCCTGGAACATGCTGTAGTTTGTTCATGAAATAGATAGACTGGGCACTGACGTGCAAGCCTTCATCTATAGCCTGAATGGTTTGCACTACCCAGGCTTCAACTAGAGTGAATCCCAAATGGAATACATCCTCCTTGCCATCGTTGATCTCCAGCATTGGCGTAGTTACCTCTGGTGGCGGATGGATGGATAAATTCCCAAAGACAATTGCTACCCCTCCCTTATGAGGGTACTGCAACATCTGGTGGAGAGTGGAGGAGACAACCTTCACATGGTGCAACCAGGGTCTCCCTAACAACAAATTGAAGGTAGCCGGCACATCCAGGACATGAAACTCTACCTCTTGCTCAACTGGGCCTACCTGGACTCTGACTTGCACTATGCCCGTGACCTCTCTACTCATGTTATCATATGCTCGAATTAGTTGGGCTATGGGAACAAAATCCACTGGTTTAAGGCCAATTGCATAGACGATGCGAGAAAGACATACATTAATGGCCAAACTGGTATCTACCGACACCACCGGCACCCATTTCTCTCTGCACTCCATAGATATGTACAATGGTTTGTTATGAGCTGAGCCTTCCGGCGGCAGTTCTTTATCGGAGAAGGTAAGGTTTGGTCTGGCACCATTTGGAAAAACCAAACCCACAGGCTGTTCGGGGTGTTGTGTCAATGGACAATTTAGCCTTGCCCATTGCCGACAAAACTGCCTGTCGGTGTACCCGGGAGGCCATGAGAAGTCCCCAAATCAAGATTTCAGCTTGGATTTTCTTAAGCTGTTTCAGCACTGCCTCTTCTTCTAGTTGTTTCTCTTTCTATTTCTCGACCTCTCTATCTTTTCCAGACGATTTTGCTTTATCTAGGTGTGGCGGCTAATACCGCCCACTTCTTGTCAGATGGTCTATTTCTTCAGCATACCCCATGTTGTCCGGAGGGCACTCGCTCCAGTCTTCATCAGTATGGGCTAGATGAAGATCATCCTCGTCCCACCATTCACCCTCAGCGGCCGACAAGTAGTTGTATGGCTCTGCTTGTATCACTTTCACATCACAGGTATCCCCTATAGGGTGCTGGGCCATTATGGCTTCCCAGTTGTCTTCAATCCTTTCTTGTTCAAACTGCCTCAGTGCAGTTTCCTATTCAGTGTCCACAGTACTCATAACGCCTCCTTCTGGGGCTGGGTTTTCTACACCAGCGCTCTCCGATAGCTTTTCTTTCTTATCAGCCTTCTGGCCACTATAGCGATCTCTACTTCCTTTCCTTCTGGTTTCATTCCCATTTCCTTTTCCTTGTCTGGCTCATCACTCAGCCATCCGGAATTATCAGTTGATCCATTCAAGTCGAACCAGCTGATCTGTACATCTCTCTGATCCTTCACATCAAAAAATTGCAGGTTGTCCAAATCCTCTTCGAGCTCTGCTAGATCATCCAACCCTTGGCTCGGGCTATCTTCTCTAACTACATTGATGTCTACCAAAGTCGGTAGCACCAATTTGGGCTTGATTTGACCAGTTGGTACAATGTAGCAGCTTGGATCATACACCCCGTCAAGTAAGTCCTCAGAACGCTCCGGCAACGGACTAGTACCTTCCTCCAAGGTCAACTCCCCTTCCACTGTAAGTCTCAACACCACAGGCTTAGGTTGAGGATTGGACGTGTCCATCATGCACAAATTTGCACTTTTTGAAATAAACAATGTCAGTTTTGGTAGGTGGGAGGAAGTAATATATACGCTGGGGTCATAAGGGATGGCTAGTGTATGGATTAGGTTGAGATTTCAAAGTGGGAGGACTTGATTATGGGCTGGGAATGGATTTGTGGTCACATTGATTTATGAGGTGGGGCAATCACCTTGTTGTCAATGAGATCCTAAATCTGATGACGCAATCGAAAGCACTGGTCGGTTCATGACCATGCTGTTAGTGAAACGCACAGTATTTTGTGGGATTGTGTTTGGGTGGGAGGGGATTAGGAAGTGGACGGGGTTCTAAAGGTTTGAGGTGCCCTTTCTTGACTAGCACTTTCATGGCTTGAGACAAGGTCATGTACAGTTGGTTGAAAGTCCTCTAGGATCGGACAGGGTTGGACGGTGTTTGTGAGCTTGTGTTAGCAAAGGGGTTAGCAGTTTTAGTTATGGTGACAATGCTTACATCTAATGGCCTTGCAGTTGTGCTACCACTGGTAGCATTGGAACTGCGAACAAACGGCCTTTTTGTCGGCTCCTTCTCATTTGTAATAAGCCTCTGCTCTATGGCATCCTTAATTTGCACTCCCATTTCATGAAGTTCTGTAAATGTAAATAGAGGTAGAACAATCATTTTTTTTTGCAGCAACTTGTCGTGTAGATTCCGGACAACCATTCTAATCTGATCCTTCTTGGAAGGCCTCGTGGTCATCATCGGGGCTTTAGCTCTCCACCTTGTTACAAATTTAGAAAAGCCCTCCTTCGGGTCTTGGCGTGTTGCCTCGAGATTATGAGTTGTGACCTCGATTTGAGTATTGTACGAATATTGCACAATGAAGGTCTCGGCCATCTCTTCTCAATTCTGCTTGACAGAGTCTTCCAACTTTACATACCAAATGGCCGCTATACCTGGCATGGTATGGTCAAAGAGAGACAGCTTCTGTAGTCTAGTCAGGCCCATCAGCCGCAAGATGTCCAAAAACAGCCGTAGGTGAACCATCAGATCTCTAGAACCGTCAAAACGGTCGATGTGCAGCATTTTGAACCGATCTGGCAATGTCACTGCAGAATCGGTGTACCTGTCCTCTATGTCCGGGATAGAGTTAACCCTTTGTGCTCTCTTGAATAACTTTTCCAGTTTATTGACCTTGAGTACAATTGGGTCAACTTCGAACTCAAATGGAGCCTCAATCTGATAAACAGGGGTTTTGGAGGCTTGTGCTGGGATTGGCTCTGTTGGATTGCACTGGTTTTCTTGGACATTAGCAGTATGAGCGGTAGCTCTGGATGCTGGATACCCGTAGGAGGTGCTTGGGATGCAGAGGCCGTAGCCTGCTGTGGTTGTTGTTGTTGTAGCTTGGTTATAACCTCGACCTGACGGGCTGTGACCTCGGCTTGACGGGCAGCATCTTACTGTAGGGTTTCAACTATCTACTGTAGATGATGTATCGATTCTTCCATTCTGATTGGGAAATACTGTCTCATTGGAATAGGTGATCGATCTCGTGTTGGACTGGACACAAGTGAGTTGATGGGTGACTGCTGTAAAAACTGGACCGGTGAACTCTGCCTAATTCTCCTCCATCTTGTAACCGGCGGGAGTGAGGTAAACACGGGTTGTCCCCAAACAAGATCCCCGGCTTTGCAAAGCCTTCTGACACGAGTCCAGAGTACTTGGGAGATATCCGAACTTTCTAAAACTATGGTTTTAAACTACCTAGCGAAAGAAATAAAGCAAAAGAAAATAGTAATTAGAAACCGCACAACACCTCAGCTAAGATGTTGTCAACACAAACATGATCAAAGCTATAGGACTGCACTCCACATTGAATTTTGCCCCTGAAAATAGATATCAACCTTGTAACTGATATGCATATTCCTGTACAGTTTCACTGTAAAGCATATACTAGGTAAAGAGAGAGCCAAAACACCCCTATGAGGGGGTAGGGTTACCTTGTCCTAGTTTCATCAGGAACTAGGGTTTCACTAATCAATCAAGTGGCTTTCACACAATCCTGTATGTTTGGGCAAGCATCATGTCCTAGTTTGGAATAGTCTCTAAAGCTTTTCTATATGCAACTAGGCCAAATGGTCAAATAGGGTACCTCAACAAGACTACCTAATATACCTCTCACACCTAACACCGAGAAGTGAAAGGAGGATCAAACAGTATAGCGGTAGTCCAGATCCAAGGGTTGTGTTCCCAACATGGCAGAGGCCACGATCGGTTAGCCTTTTGGCAAGCTTTTTAGGCAAGCCTCCGGCAAACCGTCTACGAATAGCATATGGCAAACACAGTAACTTAAGTGCACCAATGCAAACGCAATGCAAAGAACATATAAGTGCAGATAAAATTTCACATCATGAATTTGAAGTCAAGTTCTCTAAATTTCCCCAGTAGAGTCGTCAGAAACTGTAGCTTGACTTTTCGTGCTCCTTTCAGAAGACGACTAACCCTACAGTTCAAACTCCAACGGTTGTGAATCTGATCTCACAAGTACAATGTGAAATAGATAAACACCAAAGAGTCCAAATCCGACAAATCTGTTGGAAAATCGATTTTGAATCAAAATGTCAAAAATGGACTGCTTTGCCAGATACAGAGTCGCTATCTAAATATTTTTAAGAAATTTAGGAAACCCATAACTCGTGCCAAGGGCCACGTGTCCATCATCACTGTAACATGCCCGGGGGTACCCACGCGCATTAAACAGTTCGGACTCCCGAGATCTCTTTGATCTAGTCTCACGAGTGCAATGTGAAACGTAGATGAGAGTCCAGATTTGGCAACTTTTATTGAAAATCCATTTTATTGCAATTTTGGCAAAAATGGACTGCGTCATCAGATCTCAGAGTCACCACATAATATTTTGGGAAATTAGGAAACCCATGACTCGTACCAAGGCCACTGTTCGTCGTAATCAATGATGCTTGGCTCGGAACCTTAGGTATGAGAGGGGAAGGTTAATAATGAGCACCCCCGCCCACCTGACCAAAGATCGGCCTTTACTAACCATGATATGAATTTTATTTTATTTATATGTTCATGTTCTGATTAATTAATATATCCTAAAATTTACTATGTGAAGCATACAAGTATAGACTATGCCATTCATTTTGGAACAATTTGATATCATGCATTTTGAAAGAGTTTTGACGGTGTACAACCCAAATAAATTGAGTTTACAAGCACGAAAAATCAACATCATTCCAAATTAAGCGACACAACCTCCATCCACTGGCATTCATAGAGTTATATCACATAAGCAAATAGCCTCATGGTAGAATGCTAGACATAGTAAAAAAAACACACAAACGGGATGCTAAAGCATAAAAACTTACATGTTTGACGTCCCACGAACAAGCTACAAAACAAAGTTAGTAAAATATGCATGATCTTATATACAAAATCCTAATGCAATTCACTCATGAGATGCAACTAAAGATTCGGCTTCTAAAATATGATATGTGAATCATCTCAAGAACATGAGGTAGTGCACATAATCACATAGGAATTGATTAAATCCACAAATGCAAACTTAGCCGAATCAAGATGCATGAAACATGGATACAAAGCATAACTATGGTGAAAAATAAATATGATGTTTATGTACAAATAAAGAAAGCAAGTAAAAGAACGGGATAGAAAGAAATGGGGCGGGGAATTATTACAACATTTTAAAGAATAATTAGAAATCAAATTAGAGAGGGATGAGAAGAATATTACAACAAAATAAAAACCTCACAATACACTTAAAATAAAAAATAAATAAAATAAAAGCTTCATGTTCTTTAGAACCGCCGGCGGAAATTGGTCAATATTGGAGATTACGCCATCTTGTTTGAAAGAAGCTAACTGGCCGGCCAAATAGGCCGGCTGGCCAACTAGGCCAAGCAAAACCTGTCTTGTTGCGAAACCAAGAAAATGAACAAACAAAAAATATGTAGGTGGCTCAACTAACCACTACCGGTAAGATTAAAAAACAAACAAGAAAACAAATATAAAATAAAATAAAAAGTGCAAACTCACAACATAAACCTAAAGCAATAAAACAAATATAAGATAGAACATGCAAGATTACAACAGAACTAATATGAGACTAATACACAAAAAAAAAAAAAAAAAAAAAGAGGTAGAACATGCAAGATTACAACAAAACTAATATGAAATTAAAGCATGCGAATAAAAATAAATAAATAAATAAATAATTATGAGCTAAACAAACCACTAGGATTATAACAACACACTATGAAATATAAAGTAAGAAAATAAATATGAGATAAACAAACCACTTAGATTATAACAAAACACAATGAAATAAGAAGCAAGAAAATAAATATAAGATATAAAATATAAGAAAATGAATGACTAACAATTCACCTTCCAAAGAAAGATTGAACTTCTTGATTTCCAAACTTCCTCTTGATCACCCTCAAGTGTAGGAAGTGTGTTCTCAAATCCTCAATTCGAAATTATGGAGTTTATGGAGTTTGTGGTATAGAAAGTGGCTAACTCTCTAGTTTTTCTCACTTTCAATCACTAAACACTCTTCCTTATGATCAAGGCAATTGATCTTTGGCTATATCAGAATTTTTGGAGTGGTTTTGGTGTATGAAATGAGGAATTTCAGTAGCTATGGAAGGTATGGGGGTTGTATATGGAAGATAGGAATATTTTTTGCTCAAAAACTCAATTTTTCTCTCTTTTTTCACTCTTTTCTCACTCCTTTCCTTCAATTTCGTGGTCTCCTTCTCTCTTACAATATGATCATTCTATATAGGCAATGAGGGAGAGTAAAGGTCAAAAAGAAGGTGGGAGACAAGGTGGGAGACAAGAATGTGATAGGAGGGCAAATTTTCAAGGTGGTTGCATGGGATACTCCTTTATGAATGCAAACAAAACCTCTTTTTGACATTGGGGGATGATTAGGTATAATGGAGGATGAGTGGATGCACTTGAATGGATCAGAAAATAGGTAAATGGGTTGTCCGAACCGAACCAAAACCAAGAAAAAATGGGCTATTGTTGTTTTGGGCCGAGTCAACAAAATCTGCTTTTAAGTCCAACTTCAAATGGGCATATCTCCCCCATATGGACTTGGTTTTAGGCGGTTCTTGGGTCCAAATTGAAGCCCCAGAAGTCTACCTTCCAATGGTGGTCCTCAAATTTAAATTCCAAGTGTACAAAGAGATATGCCTAATTTAGTAAAGGCTGTCTCGGGCTGGGTCAACAAAATTTGCTCTTAAGCCCAACTTCAAATGGGCATATCTCCCTTATTTGGACTTGGTCTGAGGTGGTTCTTGGGTCTAAATTGAAGCCCCAGAAGTCTACTTTCCAATGGTGGTGGCCTCACTTTTAAATTTCAAGTGTACAAAGAGAAATGCCTAATTTAGTGAAGGCTGCTCATTTCCTTCTTAATGATTTGATACTCATCCTTTTCCTAAACTAGTTTTCTTTTATCCCCTCATATTTCCTTCAACTCCAAACCTATAAAGAAGATGTTTTTAAATATTTTAAAAAAAATTTCACCTCCCTTCCATTTATTTCCACTTTGTCCTTACTCGGTTTACTGAAAAGTACAATATTTTAATTGAAATGGGAGCCTCGGGACATTGTAGAAACATTTAAAAAAAACATATTTTGAAAAGAGGGTTTTAAGGTCTAAAATAGTTTGGCCAAAAAATGGGTGAAGGTTGGGATTAAAACTTAAATTTCATCTTTCTTACTGAGAATTTTGTGAGAAACACATTCTAATTGTCATCATCGGGTAATCAAAAGAAAGCGCCCAAGTCTTATGGCCGGTCAAAATGGGGTGTCTACAGTTGCCCCTCTTTGACAGAGCTCAAAGTCATTTCATGACGTGAGTGAATGTCAAAGTCCAAAGATGACCCTTTTGACAAGGCCATAAGACTTGGGCAAACAAAGAAGATGTAATGCAAGTGGTTGAACCCGAAAGTTGCCTATGTATCCCTTTGCAAGGAATCAAACCAGCGTAGTTCAGGGGCAAAATACAAGTGACATGCTCAAAATGCAGTTTGAAAGTTGGACTTACACGCTTCGCGAAGCCGATTGTTTGAAAATTCATGATTTATGCAATGCAATGCAATGTCACAGAGTGATGACAAAGATATGAAGATGGCAACATGGGAGGCAAGCCTCGTGCAAATGATAGGAAACATAACAGGGGGTGCATTGCATACAAAAATGAAAGAAGGGGGTGCATCGCATTCAAATGTGCATACCACACAAATGAGAGAGGGGGTGGCGTGAATAGGCAAGCACACACAACTTTCCCTATTCTCCAACGGGGTGACAGACTAGGTTGGTTCAGTATCCAGAATTGAGGCGCATACAAGCTACCTCAACCTATGGGGCTGCCATACAGATTTCAAGTCGGGGATACACCCCTGGGTATTTAAACCAGACTTTAGTCTCGGAAATCCTGAACCTTTTGTGTTCTAGGCATCGCCATTCGAACTCTAGTTTCCATCGTCTCAGTTGATCTCCTAGGAACTCATTACAAACTAGGCAGGTGGCTATACCAGACCACCTGAAGTCGTTCGGGCACAACAAACACAAAAGGAATTGCACCTTTAGAGGATTTAAGGTCTCCTAGACCGCGAAAAAAGAGGGTGTATCGCATACAAATGTGCATACCACACAAATGAGAGAAAAGTGCATCGCATACAAATGTGCATACCACACAAATGAGAGAAAAGTGCATCGCATTCAAATGTGCATACCACACAAATGAGAGAAGGGGTTGCATCGCATTCAAATGTGCATAACACACAAATGAGAGAGGGGGTTGCATCACATTCAAATGTGTATACCACACAACTGAGAGAGGGGGTTGCATCACATTCAAATGTGCATACCACACAAATGAGAGAGGGGGTTGCATCGCATTCAAATGTGCATACCACACAAATGAGAGAGCGGGTTGCATCGCATTCAAATGTGTATATCACACAAATGAGAGAAAAGTGCATCGCATTCAAATGTGCATACCACACAAATGAGAGAAAGGGTTGCATCGCATTCAAATGTGCATACCACACAAATGAGAGAAAAGTGCATCGCATTCAAATGTGCATACCACACAAATGAGAGAAGGGGTTGCCTCGCATTCAAACGTGCATACCACACAAATGAGAGAATGGGTTGCATCGTATTCAAATGTGCATACCACACAAATGAGAGAAGGGGTTGCATGAACAGACAGGCACACCTAACTGTATTTGATACACAATTTTCCCTATTCTCCAACGGGGTGAAAAATTAGGTTGATTCAGTATCCAGAATTGAGGCGCATACACGCTACCACAACCTATGGGGCTGCCATACAGATTTCAAGCCAGGGATACACCTCTGGGTATTTAAACCAGACTTTAGTCTCCAAAATCCTGAACCTTTTGCATTCTAAGCATCGCCATTCGAACTCTAGTTTCCACCGTCTCAGTTGATCTCCTAGGAACTCATTGCAAACACAGCCAAGTGCCTATACCAGACCGCTTGAAGCCGTTCGGGCACGACAAACACCAAAGGAATTGCACCTCTAGAGGATTTAAAGTCTCCTAGACTGTGAAAGAAGGGGGTGCATCGCATACAAATGTGCATACCACACAAATGAGAGAAAAGTGCATTGCATTCAAATGTGCATACATGTAACATACCCGGGGGGTACCCGCGCGCGTTAAACAGTTCGGACTTCCGAGATCTCTTTGATCTCAAGTCTCACGAGTGCAATGTCAAACGTAGATGAGAGTCCAGATTTGGCAACCTTTAGAAAATCCGTTTTATTGCAAAACCTTTTGCCAGAAATGGACTGCGTCATCAGATCTCAGAGTCGCCACCTAATATTTATTTTGGGAAAATTAGGAAACCCATGACTCGTACCAAGGCCACTGTTCGTCGTAACCAAGGATGCTTGGCTCGGAACCTTAGGTATGAAGGGGAAAGGTCATTAATTGAGCACCCCCGCTCACCCGATCAGAAGATCGGCCTCTACTAAACCATGATATGAATTTTATTTTCTTTCTATGTTCATGTTTGATTATTTAATAAATCCTAAAATTTACTATGTGAAACATACAAGTATAGACTATGTCACCCATTTTGGAACAACTTGATTTCATGTAGTTTTGAAAGAGTTTTGAAAATGTACAACCCAAATAAATTGAGTTTACAAACATGAAAATCAACATCATTCCAAATTAAGCGACACAACCTTCATCCACTGGCATTCATATAGTTATATCACATAAGCAAATAGCCACATGGTAAAATGCTTAAACATAGTAAGAAAAACACACACAAACGGGATGCTAAAGCATAAAAACTTACATGTTTGACGACCTGCGAACAAGCTACAAAACAAAGTTAGTAAAATATGCATGATCTTATATACAAAGTCCTAATGCAATTCACTCATGAGATGCAACTAAAGATTCGGCTTCTAAGATATAACATGTGAATCATCTCAAGAACATGAGGTAGCGCACATAATCACATAGGAATTGATTAAATCCACAAATGCAAACTTCGCCAAATCAAGATGCATGAAACATGGATGCAAAGCATGAATATGATGAAAAATAAATATGATGTTTATGTACAAATAAGGAAAGCAAGTAAAAGAATAGGATAGAAAGAAGTTGGGGCGGGGGATTATTACAACGCTTTGAATAAATTATTACAAACCAGATAAGAGAGAGAGAGAAGAGAATATTACAACAAAATAAAAAAACCTAACAAACTCTCAAAATAAATAAAAAAAATAAAACAAAATAAAGAAACTTCATATGAGCCGGAAAATATTCTGCTTGACGTAAGAAGACCGCTCCATTCTGTCCGGGGAACTTATTTTGCAGGAACACTATTCATCCCGAGAGACTATTCACTGCCGGAAGTACTATTCACCATGACAATTACTATTCACCTTTCTTGATCGTTATTCATCTTATCGGGCATTTTTCATCCGCAGTATTATTCATCGCCGGAGGTACTATTCATTGACGGGTTACTATTCACCGCCAGAAGTTACTATTTACCACCGGAGGTTACTATTCACCTCCGATCACTATTCATCCGGTGGGGTCACATCTTTTAACAAATTAGGTGGTTCGACCAACCATTTAAAGTGGTAAATTACAACAATTTAACTAGTAAACTACAACATTTTATGTAAATTACAACAGTTTATATACAACAGTAAATTACAGCAGATAAAGTGGTAAAATTAGGTGGTTTGACCGACTATTTAAAGTGGTAAAATTACAACAATTTATAAATAGTATACTACAACATTTTATGAAATTACAACAGAATTACAACAGTTTATATACAACAGTAAATTACAGCAGATAAAGTAGTAAAATTAGGTGGTTTGACCGACCATTTAAAGCGATAAAAAAAGTTATGAAAAACAATAAATAAAGTACTTAAACAAATTATATCACATTTTGAAATTAAATGAAAGTTTGCGAAAACTCACCTTTCGGGGAAATGATGAATTTTCTGATTCACAAACTTTCTTTTAATTATCCTCAAGTTTGTGGAATGTGTTCTCAATTCTCAGTCCAAAAGTTGGAATTACAACTTCTCTTTCTGATTCTTTTTTTTCTCTCAAAATTCTCGCACTACTTCTCTTTTTTTATTATTCTCTCAGACTTTTTTTTTTTCTTCTTTGATCTCTCCAGCCCCAACAAATCTCTTCATCCTTCTCTAACCTTTCCCCTTTTATAGAAAATGATGGTAAGAAAAAGACGAAAGAAGAAACGGTGGGAGGAGTTGTTTTCAAAAGATGCACAGTGATTTTACTGTGCATCGCACAGTAAAATTACTATGCACTTTATAATATAATAATATATAAAAGGGATTATTAGCATAAATATATGTACAAATACCCAAAAATTTATATATATAAAAACACACAAATATATAAAATTAAAATACATGGACTAATAAAATATATTTGAGCAGGCCAAATATGCAACATAATTTGACCAAAGCGGGTCTAAAGGCACAGAAAACAAAAAGACACATGATGGGAGTGTCGTGAATTTTCGCAAAGGAGGAATAGTACCCTTATATAATATAATATTATATATAAACAAAAGTATGGTGTGTGGGTGAAACCACGGTACCGAATAAATTTAATAAAATATTATATAATAATATAACATAATATATATATATATATATATTTAATACATAATAAAGGGAAAGAAAATAGAGAAGGAGTCTAAAATAATTTGGCAAAACAGGTGTAAAACTGGGATTAAAGTTTACATTCCATCTTTTCACTGAGAATTTTGTGAGATAGCATATTCCTATTTTCATCATCGAGTAATCAAAAGAAAGTGCCCAAGTCTTAGGGCCGGTCAAAATGGGGTGTCTACAGTTGCCCCTCTTTGACAGAGCTCAAAGTCATTTCATGACGTGAGTGAATGTCAAAGCCCAAAGACGACCCTTTTGACAAGGCTATAAGACTTGGGCAAACAAACAAGATGTAATGCAAGTGGTTGAACCCGAAGGTTGCCTACGTATCACTTTGCAAGGAATCAAACTAGCGTAGTTCAGGGGCAGAATGCAAGTGACATGCTCAAAATGCAGTTTGAAAGTTGGACTTACACGCTTTGCGAAGTCAGTTGTTTCATGATTATGCAATGCAATGCAATGTCATGGAGTGATGATAGAGATATATGAAGATGGCAACATGAGAGGCAAGCCTCGTGCAAATGATAGGAAACATAACAGGGGGTGCATTGCATACAAAAATGAAAGAAGGGGGTGCATCGCATTCAAATGTGCATACCACACAAATGAGAGAGGGGGTGGCGTGAACAGACAGGCACACCTAACTGTATTTCATACACAACTTTCCCTATTCTCCAACGGGGTGACAGACTAGGTTGGGTCAGTATCCAGAATTGAGGCGCATACAAGCTACCTCAACCTATGGGGCTGCCATACAGATTTCAAGCCAGGGATACACCCCTGGGTATTTAAACCAGACTTTAGTCTCGGAAATCCTGAACCTTTTGCGTTCTAGGCATCGCCATTCAAACTCTAGTTTTCACCGTCTCAGTTGATCTCCTAGGAACTCATTGCAAACCAGGCAAGTGGCTATACTAGACCACCTGAAGTCGTTCGGGCACGACAAACACCAAAGGAATTACACCTTTAGAGGATTTAAGGTCTCCTAGACCACGAAAGAAGAGGATGCATCGCATACAAATGTGCATACCACACAAATGAGAGAAAAGTGCATCGCATTCAAATGTGCATACCACACAAATGAGAGAAAGGGTTGCATCGTATTCAAATGTGCATACCAGACAAATGAGAGAAAAGTGCATCGCATTCAAATGTGCATACCACACAAATGAGAGAAGGTGTTGCATCGCATTCAAATGTGCATACTACACAAATGAGAGAAGGGATTCCATCGCATTCAAATGTGCATACCACACAAATGAGAGGGGGTTGCATCGCATTCAAATGTGCATACCACACAAATGAGAGAGGGGGTTGCATCGCATTCAAATGTGCATACCACACAAATGAGAGAAGGGGTGCATCGCATTCAAATGTGCATACTACACAAATGAGAGAGGGGGTTGCATCGCATTCAAATGTGCATACCACACAAATGAGAGAGGGGGTTGCATCGCATTCAAATGTGCATACCACACAAATGAGAGAGGGGGTTGCATCGCATTCAAATGTGCATACCACACAAATGAGAGAAAAGTGCATCGCATTCAAATGTGCATACCACACAAATGAGAGAAGGGGTCCTAGACACCATAGGATTTAAGGTCTCCTAGACACCGTAGGATTTAAGGTCTCCTAGACACCAGAGGATTTAAGGTCTCCTAGACACTGTAGGATTTAAGGTCTCCTAGACCGGGAGAGTGCACAAGATAGTGCGATGCGCAAGGTATCGCGATTGAAATTGATGCACAAAGCAGTGCAGTAACCAAAGCAGGGCGATTGAAATTGATGCATAAAGTAGTGCGGTGCCCAAAGCAGGGCGATTGATGCACAAAGCAGTGCGGTGCCCAAAGCAGGGTGATTGAAATTGATGCACAAAGTAGTGCGGTGCCCAAAGCAGGGCGATTGATGCACAAAGCAGTGCGGTGCCCAAAGCAGGGTGATTGAAATTGATGCACAAAGCAGTGTGGTGCCCAAAGCAGGGCGATTGAATTTGAGATTTATGTGGTAGGTGCACGAAGTGAGATTATTGTGCGATAAATGCATAGAATGAAAGAAGGAATTGTATGTTCGAACCAAATACCATATACATATACCATGTATAGACAAAATACATACAAATACGACAATATACACAGACATGCATATACGGTATACATATGTTCATATACAGACAAAAATACACACATATATATACATACGGTATATATATATACATATACAGACAACATACAGACAGATATATACATACGGTATACATATAGTCAGATACAGACAAATACACAGACAGAGGCGGATATATACAGGTATATATGACACAGACATATACCGACCTATACACAAATATATGTGGATATATACACAGATGGAGAGTATTCTGTTTGCAACCGTCAGCGGGAAGATGCCGTTACTGAGAAGGCATATTCCGTTTGCTGACGTCAACACACGTACGTAAAACACGCAAAAAGAAAGAAAAAATACAAAAATGTATGGATGTGGGGATATGGGGTTTCGAACCCCTGACCTTCGGCCTGGTCTTCGAGTCCTCGACCACTGAACCACGCCACTCTTGTGACAAGTTATGCAAACAAATATATATACATATACGAGACATATATACACAAAATCAAAGCAAAAAACAAAGAAACATTCGATGTGGGGTTCGAACACCTTACCTCAGGCTCAGCCTCTCACTCTTCAACCACTGGGCCAAACCACTGAACCCAAGCTACACCTGTGACCCAAATGTTCAAACAAATATATATATATATATAATATATATATGAGACATATTTATATATAAAACGAAAACAAAACAAAAGAAACACTTAATGTAGAGTTCGAACCCTTGACCTCGGGCTTAGGCTTTCCGAATCCTCAACCCACTGGGCCAAACCACTGAACCCAAGCCATACCTGTGACCCAAATGTTCAAACAAATATATATAATACATAGATATACAACACATATACATATATATATATATATACAACTCTCCCGCCTCTCCTATTTTTGTCTCACTCTCTCTTCCTATTTTGTCTCACTCTCTCTTCCTTCATCTTCTTCGAGCGTCGTGTCTGTCGCGCGATTTCAACAATCGCGGCGCCTGACCGACAGGCTATCCAATCCTGCCCGATTGTCAATGATCGTCTCGAGCCTTCCTCCCTCTTTGTCTTCTTCTTTGGCTTTATCCTCTTCTTAAATTGAGGCCTGCGAAAGAAAGAGGTAGAGCAAAATCCTGCAAACTTTCTCTGCCACCACTCTGCAACCTCTTTCTTTTGCATTACTCTCCTCTGCCATGGCTTCTTCACACGGTTCTCTCAATCTTTTTCCAGACCTGAATGAGTCCACAATAGAGATGACCAATTCCGACTCCCCTAAACCTCAACCACGGGCTCCTCCTCCTTCTCCTGTTTTCAACTTTCCAGCGATGTCAGTTGAACAAATCATGGCGGCACAATCTGACATCGAAGCAAACTCGTATACGCTGAGGTCATGTGTGGAGACCGTGACAGCGGTCTCCAACTTGTCCCGTCGACTGCAGAACAGAACGTGTGAGGTGCATCGATTGAATGCACAACTTTCTTTACTTCAACATATGTACAAAGATTCTCGAGGGGAAGTTACTGCGCTGAAGAAGCAGAACAAAGAGCTAAAACGACTGACAACCTCCGTGACTCGATTCGGAGTTCCTTCGCACAACCAATTTGATGGCCGGCGAGGAATAATCTCCTTTGGAAGCTCTGCCAAGGCCGAGGCAGAGTCTTCAAAAGCTCCGAAGGAGTAAAGGCGAAGCGAGGCAGCTGATGGTAAATTCAGGCAATGAAGTTGTGTGCAAATAAAGCTGGTTGTAATCTTCGCCGCCGGCTTGCTGCCGGAGAAGAAAGAAGAAAAAGATCCATCTCTCTCTCTCTCTTTGTTTTTGTTTTTTTTGTTTTTTGTTTTTTTTTTTTGTTTTTGTTTTTTTTTTTTTTTTTTGTCTCTGTAATCGGGGATGTCCTCCCCTGACTGCAATAAAATCAGTTTAGTTTTTGCACATCAATGGCGTAACTGGCATATCACTTTGAATTTGAAAACATTTTTGTTTGATTGAATTTGAGAGTGATTGAATTTTGAACTTTGAATTAAACATTGATTCTATACTGACCTGAATCAAAGAATGACTTAAAGAAACAAGAACGAAGCAAAACGGTCCAAACACACTTATATACACTGACTAGTATAAATACACCGATTGGTATAAATATACTGACTGGTATAAAAGGAACACACTTATATACACTAACTGGTATGAATACCCTGATTGGTATGAATACACTGACTGGCATGAATACACACTTATATACACTGACTGGTATGAATACACACTTATATACACTGAATAGTTGACTCGAGCGGTGGAGAAGACAGAATCTCTAACTTGACTATGCCCCTAGTTCATTGCCTTGACCCTTTTTTGTCTCTTGATTTTTTTGTAAACATGTTTTGATCAACATGAGAGTTAGATTAGCATACTTATTCCATTTTCTGTTTTGAAATCACGTAAGCTAAGCTGTGGGCACTGAAAATTTTCCCTTTTCAAATCCAAAGAATGGTCCAAGTTTTGCAAAAATGGAAAAATTTTTGAGAAAAATTAGTCAGCTTCATTCAAATTAATCAAAATCTATTTTTACAAATGGCCACTACTCAACTAACATGGAATCAACCATTGGGGTGCATAGTCCCAAACCAGATAATCAAAGGTGATATATGAACCAAGCCAACCGAACCAAGCCAATCCGAACCGAATGAAGTCGAGCAAAACTGGACCGGACCGAACCGAACCGCCAAATCGAATCGAACCGAACTGAACCAAGTTAAATCAAACCAATTGAACTGAGCAGAATAAAGATACACCAATCAAACACGGATAGGATAACCAAGTCGACAAAAGACACAACAAGCAAACATGGACGGGATGAATGAGTTGAAAAATTATTAGGGCCGAACTTCGAGATGAAGCTACCTACGTATCCCAAAGATAAGAATCAGGCCATCGTAGTTCGGGCTAAGGTTCACTTGGGTATTGACACTCTCCTTTTGTGCTCTCACTTTTGCCAAAGCCGCCCTTTCGGGTTTTCAACCTTGCGAGCTTTTCATTTTTCATTTTTTTCATTTTCATCATTTTTTTTATTTTCATTTTTTTCATCATTTTTTTTTTTTTGTTTTTCTGCTCTAACTTTTGCCTGGGTTGTCCTTCCGGGTTTTCTGCCCAGCGAGCCTCTCAAGGGTTTTAGTTTAGCTTGTCCATATTGATTGGGTGTGAGATCTCTAGGCCATCAAAATCTATAATAATGACTGCTACACTTGACCAGGAGATATGATGATGTAGGGACTAGGCTACTTGGGTTTGATTTTGCCCCTAGTGTAGTGGATAGGAACTCGACTGTCCTTCAATAATAAAATTCATTCTCTCAAATTCTGGGTTTGGCCTTTCTAGGCGGTCTTCATTAGGAAACGATTTAGTTTTAACTCTTTGATCACATCCAAGCTTTTGCCCCTAGTTCAAGGGCTGCTTCAAATCTAAATCACATCCAACCTTCTTGCCCCTACTTCAAGGGTTGCTTCCAATCTGAATCGCAGGCCCTATATAGTTCTGGCTAAGGTTCACTCGGGTATTGACACTCTCTTTTTACGCTCTAACTTTTGCCAAAGCCGCCCTTTCGGGTTTTCAACCTTGCGAGCTTTTCATTTTTCTTTTTTTTTTTTCTTTTTTTTTTTTAAACTCTAACTTTTGCCTGGGTCGCCCTTCTGGGTTTTCAGCCCAACGAGCCTCTCAAGGGTGGTACCTTATTGCCTCTAGTTCAAGGGCTGCCTCCATTTCAGCTATGCAAGCCTCACACTTTTGCCCCTAGTTCAAGGGCTGTTTCAAATTGAAATCACATTCTCTGCCCTGAGTTCAAGGTCTGTATCCAATCTGGATCACATCATTGCCCCTAGTTCAAGGGCTATTTCCAATCTAAATCATATTCGACCTTATTGCCCCTAGTTGAAGGGCTGCCTTCATTTGAATCACATCATGCCCCTAGTTCAAGGGCTATTTCCAATTCGGCTATGCAAGCCTTACACTTTGAATGATCATTGAATACTTCGAATCAAGGTTTGAAAGCTAAGGAGCTAAAGAGGTCGGACCACGAGTCAAGAGGGATCCTATGCTGTATAACTAATTCCAGGCATGTCTTCGTAGGACCACGCAAAAACAGTTTTTGAAATCTTTTCACAAAGCGACTAATCACTCGTACTTTTACGAAGATAAGATAGAACCAATTTGGACCAAGCCAGGATCCTTCTCAGTACCCACATTAGCAAAAATAATTTTATTCATCAAAGGCTTAGCACACCTCTCTTTCTCTCAATTGATCAAAATTTACAAATCCCGAGGAAATTCTTCCTCTTTGTTTTTATTAGAGTTTTTGGAAAAAGTTTTGAAAAACTTTGGTCAATGCAATGATTTAAAGGCACAGAGAAGTAGGCAGACTCTATGGCATTTTGTTTTTTTTTTTTTGTTTTTTCTGTTTATTGAAAAGAGACAATGACTCAGAAATGGCAACAGACTTTTGACAACATACTACAGGACAGAAATGTCTAGGTTAGCACTATCGAAATCAAAGACTCTGACCCATTAGGCTGACTCGAACCTGACTCTAACTCTACAAACTTGGTGGAGTCAAACTTAGACTCAATACTCAATTCAGAACTCAGAATAAAACCATTCTCAAATTGCCAGCCAAAGTGTGGGCCATCGACAACATTCAAAATAAAGCCCGTCCAATCAACGGGTGGTCACTCTCCAATCACAGAGATAGTCGACTTTGAGGGATATCGGCATTTTTTTTTTTTTTTTTTTTTTTTTACAATTTTTTTTTTTTTTTGATTTTATGTTTTTGTTATTTTTTTTTGTTTTTGTTTTTGAAGTAATGGTGCTAAACTGAACAACCTGAACCACTCATTCGAATTTGAGAACCCCTGTATAGATCCAATACATTGCACATAAAGCAGGAAAGAGAACAAACACCCCTAAGGAGGGTAGGGTTATCCTGTCCTAGCTTGGAATGATCTAGGGTTTCACTATTCAAACAAGCGGTATCATACATCCTAGCAATGGGAGAGCATCATGTCCTAGTGTTGAAAGGCACTAGAGCTCACTATATGTACAAGGTTGGCTCTACTTTAGGGGTTGAAGTCGAGGTGACGTTACCAAAGAGTGCTTTGGGCCATAACCAATAAAGATCCCAAGAAATTAGAAGAGTCAAATAGCCTCTCTTCGGAGTCTGAGAACCTTAGATAGTAGAGCTAGATAGCAAAGCTACCCTTTTGACAAATCTCAAAAGGTTACAACACAAGGCCTCTAAAGTAACGTAGAGATAGGTGTAGTGTCACAAAAAGTATGTCTGTGTTCCCACCAGCATCTGGGCAACACAGGGACTTTAAGTGCACCAATGCATGCAATGTAATAAACATATAATTGAAAATAAAAGTCATATCATGGAGTTCGAGTCAAGGTTTCATAAAATCCCCAGCAGAGTCGCCAGAAACTGTAACATACCCGGGGGGTACCCGCACGCGTTAAACAGTTCGGACTCCCGAGATCTCTTTGATCTCAAGTCTCACGAGTGCAATGTGAAACGTAGATGAGAGTCCAGATTTGGCAACCTTTAGAAAATTCGTTTTATTGCAAAACCTTTTGCCAGAAATGGACTGCGTCATCAGATCTCAGAGTCGCCACCTAATATCTATTTTGGGAAAATTAGCAAAACCCATGACTCGTACCAAGGCCACTGTTCGTCGTAACCAATGATGCTTGGCTCGGAACCTTAGGTATGAAGGGGGAAGGTCATTAATTGAGCACCCCCGCTCACCCGATCAGAAGATCGGCCTCTACTAAACCATGATATGAATTTTATTTTCTTTCTATGTTCATGTTTTGATTATTTAATAAATCCTAAAATTTACTATGTGAAACATACAAGTATAGACTATGTCACCCATTTTGGAACAACTTGATTTCATGTAGTTTTGAAAGAGTTTTGAAAATGTACAACCCAAATAAATTGAGTTTACAAACATGAAAATCAACATCATTCCAAATTAAGCGACACAACCTCCATCCACTGGCATTCATACAGTTATATCACATAAGCAAATAGCCACATGGTAAGATGCTTAAACATAGTAAGAAAAACACACACAAACGGGATGCTAAAGCATAAAAACTTACATGTTTGACGACCTACGAACAAGCTACAAAACAAAGTTAGTAAAATATGTATGATCTTATATACAAAGTCCTAATGCAATTCACTCATGAGATGCAACTAAAGATTCGGCTTCTAAGATATAACATGTGAATCATCTCAAGAACATGAGGTAGCGCACATAATCACATAGGAATTGATTAAATCCACAAATGCAAACTTCGCCGAATCAAGATGCATGAAACATGGATGCAAAGCATGAATATGATGAAAAATAAATATGATGTTTATGTATAAATAAGGAAAGCAAGTAAAAAAATGGGATAGAAAGAAGTTGGGGCGGGGGATTATTACAACGCTTTGAATAAATTATTACAAACCAGATAAGAGCGAGAGAAGGGAATATTACAACAAAATAAAAAAACCTCACAAACTCTCAAAATAAATAAAACAAAATAAAGAAACTTCATATGAGCCGGAAAATATTCTGCTTGACGTAAGAAGACCGCTCCATTCTGTCCGGGGAACTTATTTTGCAAGAACACTATTCATCCCGAGATACTATTCACTGCCGGAAGTTACTATTCACCATGACAATTACTATTCACCTTTCTTGATCGTTATTCATCTTACCGGGCATTTTTCATCTGCAGTTACTATTCATCGCCAGAGGTACTATTCATTGACGGGGTTACTATTCACCGTCGGAAGTTACTATTTACCGCCGGAGGTTACTATTCACCGTCGATCAGTATTCATCCGGTGGGGTCACATCTTTTAACAAATTAGGTGGTTCGACCAACCATTTAAAGTGGTAAATTACAACAATTTAACTAGTAAACTACAACATTTTATGTAAATTACAACAGTTTATATACAACAGTAAATTACAGCAGATAAAGTGGTAAAATTAGGTGGTTTGACCGACCATTTAAAGTGGTAAAATTACAACAATTTATAAATAGTATACTACAACATTTTATGAAATTACAACAGAATTACAACAGTTTATATACAACAGTAAATTATAGCAGATAAAGTAGTAAAATTAGGTGGTTTGATCGACCATTTAAAGCGATAAAAAAAAAGTTATGAAAAACAATAAATGAAGTACTTAAACAAATTATATCACATTTTGAAATTAAATGAAAGTTTGCGAAAACTCACCTTTCGGGGAAATGATGAATTTTCTGATTCACAAACTTTCTTTTAATTACCCTCAAGTTTGTGGAATGTGTTCTCAATTCTCAGTCCAAAAGTTGGAATTACAACTTCTCTTTCTGATTCTTTTTTTTCTCTCAAAATTCTCGCACTACTTCTCTTTTTTTATTATTCTCTCAGACTTTTTTTTTTTTTCTTCTTTGATCTCTCCAGCCCCAACAAATCTCTTCATCCTTCTCTAACATTTCCCCTTTTATAGAAAATGATGGTAAGAAAAAGACGAAAGAAGAAACGGTGGGAGGAGTTGTTTTCAAAAGATGCACAGTGATTTTACTGTGCATCGCACAGTAAAATTACTATACACTTTATAATATAATAATATATAAAAGGGATTATTAGCATAAATATATGTACAAATACCCAAAAATATATATATATATATAAAAAACACACAAATATATAAAATTAAAATACATGGACTAATAAAATATATTTTAGTAGGCCAAATATGCAACATAATTTGACCAAAGCGGGTCTAAAGGCACAGAAAACAAAAAGACACATGATGGGAGTGTCGTGAATTTTCGCAAAGGAGGAATAGTACCCTTATATAATATAATATTATATATATACAAAAGTATGGTGCATGGGTGAAACCACGGTACCGAATAAATTTAATAAAATATTATATAATAATATAACATTATATATATATATATATATATAATACATAATAAAGGGAAAGAAAATAGGGAAGGAGTCTAAAATAATTTGGCAAAACAGACTGGGATTAAAGTTTACATTCCATCTTTTCACTGAGAATTTTGTGAGATAGCATATTCCAATTTTCATCATCGAGTAATCAAAAGAAAGTGCCCAAGTCTTAGGGCCGGTCAAAATGGGGTGTCTACAATACCACACAAATGAGAGAAAGGATTGCATCGCTTTCAAATGTGCATACCACACAAATGAGAGAAGGGGTTGCATCGCATTCAAATGTGCATACCACACAAATGAGAGAGGGGGTTGCATCGCATTCAAATGTGCATACCACACAAAAGAGAGAAAAGTGCATCGCATTCAAATGTGTATACCACACAAATGAGAGAAGGGGTTGCATCGCATTCAAATATGCATACCACACAAATGAGAGAGGGGGTTGTATCGCATTCAAATGTGCATACCACACAACTGAGAGAGGGGGTTGCATTGTATTCAAATGTGCATACCACACAACTGAGAGAGGGAGTTGCATCGCATTCAAATGTGCATACCACACAAATGAGAGAGGGGGCTGCATCGCATTCAAATGTGCATACCACACAAATGAGAGAGGGGGTTGCATCGCATTCAAATGTGCATACCACACAAATGAGAGAAAAGTGCATCGCACTCAAATGTGGATACCACACAAATGAGAGAAGGGGTTGCATTGCATTCAAATGTGCATACCACACAAATAAGAGAAAAGTGCATCGCATTCAAATGTGCATACCACACAAATGAGAGAAGGGGTTGCCTCGCATTCAAATGTGCATACCACACAAATGAGAGAGGGGGTTGCATCCATTCAAATGTGCATACCACACAACTGAGAGAGGGGGTTGCATTGCATTCAAATGTGCATACCACACAACTGAGAGAGGGGTTTGCATCGCATTCAAATGTGCATACCACACAAATGAGAGAGGGGGTTGCATCACATTCAAATGTGCATACCACACAAATGAGAGAAAAGTTCATTGCATTCAAATGTGCATACCACACAAATGAGAGAAGGGGTTGCATCTCATTCAAATGTGCATACCACACAAATGAGAGAAAAGTGCATCACATTCAAATGTGCATACCACACAAATGAGAGAAGGGGTTGCCTCGCATTTAAATGTGCATACCACACAAATGAGAGATGGGGCTGCATCGCATTCAAATGTGCATACCACAGAAATGAGAGAAGGGGTTGCATGAACAGACAGGCACACCTAACTGCATTTGATACACACTAGGTTGATTTAGTATCCAGAACTGAGGCGCATACACGCTACCTCAACCTATGGGGCTGCCATACAGATTTCAAGCCGGGGATATACCCCTGGGTATTTAAACCAGACTTTAGTCTCGGAAATCCTGAACCTTTTGCGTTCTAGGCATCGCCATTCGAACTCTAGTTTCCACCGTCTCAGTTGATCACCTAGGAACTCATTGCAAACACAGCCAAGTGGCTATACCAGACCGCTTGAAGCCGTTCGGGCACGACAAACACCAAAGGAATTGCACCTCTAGAGGATTTAAAGTCTCCTAGACTGTGAAAGAAGGGGGTGCATCGCATACAAATGTGCATACCACACAAATGAGAGAAAAGTGCATCACATTCAAATGTTCATACCACACAAATGAGGGAGGGGGTTGCATCGCATTCAAATGTGCATACCACACAAATGAGAGAGGGGGTTGCATCGCATTCAAATGTGCATACCACACAAATGAGAGAAAAGTGTATCGCATTCAAATATGCATACCACACAAATGAGAGAAGCGGTTGCATCGCATTCAAATGTGCATACCACACAAATGAGAGAGGGGGTTGCATCGCATTCAAATGTGCATACCACACAAATGAGAAGGGGGTGCATCACACACAAATGTGCATACCGCACAAATGCAAAGGGGATTGCATCGCATACAGATATGCATACTGCACAAATGCAAAAGAGGTTGCATCGCATACAAATGTGCATACCGCACAAATGCAAAGGGGGTTACATCACATACAAATGTGCATACCGCAAAAATGCAAAGGGGGCCACGGATGCCACTTCTCTTTCCGCTTGTATTCACAACTTTCGCTATTCTCCAACGGGGTGACAGAGTAGGTTGGTTCAGTATCCAGAATTGAGGCGCATACACGCTACCTCAACCTATGGGGCTGCCATATAGATTTTAAGCTGGGGATACACCCCTGGGTATTTAAACCAGACTTTAGTCTCGGAAATTCCAAACCTTTTGTGTTCTAGGCCTCGGCCATTCGAACTCTAGTTTCCACCGTCGCAGTTGGTCTCCTAGGAACTCATTGCAAATACATGCAGGTGGTTATACCAGACCGCCTGAAGTCGTTCTAGCACGACAAACACCAAAGGAATTGCACCTTTAGAGGATTTAAGGTCTCCTAGACCAGGGAGTGCACAAGACAGTGCGAGTGAGGTGCACAAAATAGTGTGATATAGGGTGCACAAAATAGTGCGATACAAAGTGAATGCACAAAACAGTGCTATATGAGTGCACAAGATAGTGCGATGTGGGTGAATGCACAAGATAACGCAATGCAGGTGCACAAGACAGTGTGAGTGAGGGGGTGCATAAGATAATGCGATTGAATTGGAATGCACAAAATAGTGCGATGCGCAAAAAAGCGCGATTGATTTGAGATGTGCGATGCGCAAAATAGCGCAATTGAATTTGAAATTGTGCAATAGATGCTAGAAGTGAGATTATTGTGCGGCAGATGCATAGAATGAAATGAGGAATTGTAAGTTTGAACCAAATACCGTATACATATATTATATACAGACAAAATACATACAAATACAAACATAGACACAGACATGTACATACGGTATACATATATTCATATACAGACAAAATACACACAAATATGTACATACGGTATACATATACAGACGGGGAATATTTCGTTTGCAGCCGTCAGCGGGAAGATGCCATTGCTAAAAAGGCATATTCCATTTGCTAACGTCAGCTCACGTATGCAAAACACGTAAAAAGAAACGAAAAACACAAAATGCATGGATATGGGGGTTCGACCCTCTGTTCTCAAGCTTGGTTTCCCAGTCCTCAACCACTGAGCCGAACCACCGAACCAAACCACTCTTGTGACAAAATATTCAAACAAATATATATATATATATATAATACATAGGTATACAAGACATATATATATATATATATAACCAAAAGAAAACAAAAGAAACATTTGTTGTGGGGTTAGAACCCCTGACCTCGGGCTCAGCCATCCTTCAAACGTCGAATCAGACCACTTCACCATGTCACTCTTGTGACAAAAATAGTCGAATAAATGTATATAATACATAAATATACAATACATATACATATATATATGCAACTCTCTCGCCTCTCCTATTTTTGTCTCACTCTCTCTTCCTTCATCTTCTTCGAGCGTCGTGTCTGGCGCGCAATTTCAACAATCGCGGTGCCTGATCAACAGGCTATCCAATCTTGTCCTGATTGTCAATGATCGTCTCAAGCCTTCCTCCCTCTTTGTCTTCTTCTTTGGCTTCATCTTCTTCTTAAGTTGAGGCCTGCGAAAGAGAGAGACAGAGCAAAAGCCTGCAAACTTTCTCTGCCACCACTCTGCAACCTCTTTCTTTTGCATTACTCTTCTCTGCCATGGCCTCTTCACAAGGTTCTCTCACTCTTTTTCCAAACCTAAACGAATCCACGATGGAGATGATCGATTATGACTCCCCTGAACCTCAACCACGAGCTCCTCCTCCTTCTCCTATTTTCAACTTTCCAGCGATGTCAGTTGAACAAATCATGGCGGCACAGTCTGACATCGAAGCAAACTCGTATACGCTGAGGTCATGTGTGGAGACCGTGACTGCGGTCTCCAACTTGTCCCGTCGACTGCAAAACAGAATGTGTGAGGTGCATCGATTGAATGCACAACTTTCTTTACTTCAACATATGTACAAAGATTCTCGAGGGGAAGTTAGCGGATTGAAGAAACAAATCACGGAGTTGAAACAACAGGTGACCGTCGCAGCTCGTCATGGGACTACCTTTGATGGCAAGCGAGGGATTATCTCTTTTGGCGGTTTTGTAGACACCGAGGCAGGGTCTTCAAAAGCCTCCCAAAATGAAGGCAAGAATAAATGATCAGTCGGAGAATCGAGAAAAGAAGGTACCGATAAGGAAAGTTGGCGTGTATCCGTCACCGCCGTGCCACTGCCGGAATCTGAAAAGTTTGTCTCTTTTTTAATTATTTATTTATTTTTTTGTTTTGTTTTTTGTTTTTTTTTTGTTTTTTTTTTTTTTTTGATTTTTGTGTCTTTGTAATCGGGGATGTCCTCCCCTGACTGCAATAAAATCAGTTTAGTTTTTGCACATCGATGGCGTGACTGGCATATCACTTTGAACTTGAAAACATTTTTGTTTGATTGAATTTGAGAGTGATTGAATTTTGAACTCTGAATTAAACATTGATTCTATACTGACCTGAATCAAAAATAAAACTAACTTAACGCCAGAAAAATGAAGCCAAAATAATCCAAACACACTTCTATACGCTAACTAGTATGAATACCCTAACTGGTATAAATACACTGACTGGTATAAAAGGAACACACTTATATTCACTGACTAGTATGAATACCCTGACTGGTATAAATACACTGATCGGTATGAATACACACTTATATACACTGATGAGTCGACTCGAGCGGAGGGAGAAGACAGAATCACTTACTCAACTATGCCCCTAATTCATTGCCTTGCCTTTTTTTTTTTTTCTCTTGATTCTTTGTAAAAATGTTTTGATCAACATGAGAGTTAGATTAGCATACTTATTCCATTTTCTGTTTTGAAATCATGTAAGCTAAGCTGTGAGTACTGAAAATTTTCCCTTTTCAAATCCAAAGAATGGTCCAAGTTTTGCAAATATGGAACAATTTTCAAGAAAAATTAGTCAGCTTCATTCAAATTAATCAAAATCTATTTTTGCAAATGGCCACTACTTAAACAACATGGGATCAACCATTGGGGTGCATAGTCCCAAGCCAGATAATCAATGGTGATATCCGAACCAAGCCAAACCGAACTGAATGAAGCCGAGCAGAACTGGACCAAACCGAACCGCCAAACCAAACCGAACCAAGTTGAATCGAAACCAACTGAACTGAACAGAACGAAGATACACCAATCAAACACGGATAGGACAACCAAATCGACTAAAGATACACCAATCAAACATGGACAAAATGAATGAGTTGAAAAATTATTGGGGCCGAACTTCAAGATGAAGCTACCTATGTATCCCAAAGATAGGAATCAGACCATCGTAGTTCCGGTCAAGGTTCACTTGGGTATTGACACTCTCCTTTTGTGCTCTAATTTTTGCCAAAGTCGCCCTTTCGGGTTTTCAACCTTGCGAGCTTTTCATTTTTTTTTCATTTTTTTATTTCTTTTTTTTTTCTATATATATATTTTTTCATTTTGTTCATTTCATTTTTTTTCTATATTTTTTTTTTTTTTGTTTTTCTGCTCTAACTTTTGCTTGGGTCACCCTTCCGGGTTTTTAGCCCAGCGAGCCTCTCAAGGGTAGTACCTTATTGCCCCTAGTTCAAGGGCTGCCTCCATTTCAGCTATGCAAGCCTCACACTTTTGCCCCTAGTTCAAGGGCTGTTTCAAATCGAAATCACATTCTCTACCCTGAGTTCAAGGGCTGTTTCCAATCTGGATCACATCATTGCCCCTAGTTCAAGGGCTATTTCCAATTTAAATCATATTCAACCTTATTGGCCCTAGTTAAAAGGTTGCCTCCATTTGAATCACATCATGACCCCTTGTTCAAGGGCTATTTCTAATTCGGCTACGCAAGCCTTACACTTTGATTGATCATGGAATACTTCAAATCACGGTTTGAAAGCTAAGGAGGTCGGACCTCGAGTCAAGAGGGATCCTATGCTGTATAACTAATTCCAGGCATGTCTTCGTAGGACCACGCAAAAACAGTTTTTGAAATCTTTTCACAAAGTACTAATCACTCGTACTTTTACGAAGATAAGATAGAACCAATTTGGACCAAGCCAGGATCCTTCTCAGTACCCACATTAACAAAAATGATTTTATTCATCAAAGGCTTAGCACACCTCTCTTCCTCTCAGTTGATCAAAATTTACAAATCCCAAGGAAATTCGTCCTCTTCGTTTTTATCAGAGTTTTGGAAAAAGTTTGGAAAAACTTTGGTCAATGCGATGGATTAAGGCACAAAGAAGTAGGCAGACTCTATGGCATTTAGTTTTTTTGTTTTTCTGTTTATTGAAAAGAGACTATGACTCAACAATGACAACAGACTTTTGACAACATACTCAAAAGAAAATGGAAAAAAGGACCTAGACAGGAGAGAAATGTCTAGGTTAGCACTATCGAAATCAACAGACTCTGACTCATTAGGCTGACTCGAGCCTGACTCTAACTCTACAAACTTGGTGGAGTCAAACTTAGACTCAATACTCAATTCAGAACTCAGAATAAAACCATTCTCAAATTGCCAGTCAAAGTGTGGGCCATCGACAACATTCAAAATAAAGCTCGTGCAATCAACAGGTGGTCAATCCGCAATTACAGAAACAAAATGGAACTTCCAATTATGCCCTCACTAAAAACACACTGAACCCCACAAACTGAAATGCCTGAACCACTCACTTGAATTTGAGAACCCCTGTATAGATCCAATACATTGCACATAACACATAGCATGAAAGAGAACAAACACCCCTATGGAGGGTAAGGTTATCCTATCCTACACTTTTGAAATGATCTAGGGTTCACTATTCAAACAAGCGGTATCATATATCCTAGAAATGGGAAAGCGTCATGTCCTAATTTTGAAAGGTACTACAGCCCATTATATGTACAAGGTTGGCTTTACTTTAGGGGTTAAAGTCAATGTGACATTACTAAAGAGTCCTTCGGGCCATAACCAATGAAGATCTTTAGAAAATCAGAAGAGTCAACATAGCCTCTCTTCAAAGTCTAAAAACCTTCAGATCTCAAAAGGTTTTAACACAAGGCCTCCAAAGTAATGTAGAGATAGGTGTAGTGCCACAAAAAGTGTGCATGTGCTCCCACCAGTATCTGGGCAACACAGGGACTTTAAGTGCACCAATGCATGCAATCCAATAAACATATAATTGAAAATAAAAGTCATATCATGGAGTTCGAGTCAAGGTTTCATAAAATCCCCAGCAGAGTCGCCAGAAACTGTAACATGCCCGGGGGGTACCCACGCGCGTTAAACAGTTCGGACTCCCGAGATCTCTTTGATCTAGTCGCACGAGTGCAATGTGAAATGTAGATAAGAGTTCAGATTTGGCAACTTTTATTGAAAATCCATTTTATTGCAATTTTGGCAAAAATGGACTGCGTCATCAGATCTTAGAGTCACCACCTAATATTTTGGGAAATCAGGAAACCCATGACTCGTGCCAAGGCCACTGTTCGTCGTAACCAAGGATGCTTGGCTCGGAACCTTAGGTATGAGAGGGAAAGGTCAATAATGAGCACCCCCGCCCACCCGACCAAAGATCGGTCTTTACTAACCATGATATGAATTTTATTTTATTTATATGTTCATGTTCTGATTAGTTAATAAATCCTAAAATTTACTATGTGAAGCATACAAGTATAGACTATGCCATTCATTTTGGAACAATTTGGTATCATGCATTTTGAAACAGTTTTGACGATGTACAACCCAAATAAATTGAGTTTACAAGCATGAAAAATCAACATCATTCCAAATTAAGCGACACACCCTCCATCCACTGGCATTCATAGAGTTATATCACATAAGCAAATAGCCTCAAGGTAGAATGCTAGACATAGTAAAAAAAACACACACAAATGGGATACTAAAGCATAAAAACTTACATGTTTGGCGTCCCACGAACAAGCTACAAAACAAAGTTAGTAAAATATGCATGATCTTATATACAAAATCCTAATGCAATTTACTCATGAGATGCAACTAAAGATTCGGCTTCTAAAATATGATATGTGAATCATCTCAAAAACATGAGGTAGCGCTCATAATCACATAGGAATTGATTAAATCCACAAATGCAAACTTAACCGAATCAAGATGCATGAAACATGGATGCAAAGCATAACTATAATGAAAAATAAATATGATGTTTATGTACAAATAAAGAAAGCAAGTAAAAGAACGGGATAGAAAGAAACGAGGCGGGGAATTATTACAACCCTTTAAAGAATAATTACAAATCAAATTAGAGAGGGATGAGGAGAATATTACAACTGTCACGACCCAAACCCGGCCCTATGGGTTTAGCACCATAACCGGCCAGTAATCCGAGATTACCGAAGGCCTGCTTAACAGTAGTACAGTAAATCAGAGTTCAGGGCCTGGCGGAAGCCAATACAGTAAATAAATAATGTCCATTGAGCTGTGACAGTCTGTATGCCAAAAGATTTCTCATGCATTCACACATGTAAAGTAGTACAGTCTATACAAAATTTACAGTCACACAGTGCAGGGACTTAATCCCTTGATAGCAGTACAGTTAGTAGCTGACAGTCTATACAGTAATCCAAAACAGCACGGAGACAGACGGGGGAAAAACAAAGCACCCCAAAGCCATAGCATGGCAACTCGGAACCTCGCAGTGAGGCACAAAGGCTGGCTTGACAAAACTGGAGTCTAACCCACGCTCCTAGCTCCGGTCTGGTGGCTGTGCACCTACACATATATATAAACAGTGAGCTAAAGCCCAGTGAATAACATAATGCGTAAAGAGGTTAAGAATGAAATGTCCTTACGGTAATGAAAACAGTTCGTTAAACAGTATTTCAGTCTTTCAGTCAGAACAGTTATTCAGTCATATGTGGTACATCCATTAGCATAGCAGTAAACAGTAGGTCTTAAAGACCGAACAGTAATGATGGCCATCAATCAGTAAACAGTAGTGGTTCCACGAGGGGACCAACAGAGATCTCTGTAGCAGTAACAGTAAACAGTAGGTGCTAAGGATGCCACAGTACATTTCAGAATATAGGACATACATTCAGTCAATTAACAGTAATCAATTCAGGAAACAGTTCAGTTAATCAGTCAGAAAACATTCTCAGTTGAACATATCTTTACACAATTGTTACTCACAGAGTTTGGGCTACAGTATGCTAGAGCGTGTCTCCCCAGTCGCCAACCCTACACAGTTCACAGGTTGAACACACACTAAGCTACACAGTTGGGATATATCATAACGTAATCCCTAATTTGCCTTGGTGTGTTCTACATCTATATCCTCATTAAGATGTCTAAAACTAGGCCTAAGAATGCCTAGGATGGAATGAGGATGCAAAGATGTACACAGAAAACATTTTTTTTTTAGAATTTTTAGTGAAACAGGGTTCCGCTCGAGCGCAGGTTTCCCCGCTCGAGCGGACAAGCAAACAAAGGTACCCGCTCGAGCGTCAACTTCCCCGCTCGAGCGTGTCACTCAATACTCCGCTCGAGCGTACATTTATCCGCTCGAGCGGACTGATGAACAGTGCAAAGTACTGGATGCTCAATTTTCCCGCTCGAGCGCTACTTCTCCCGCTCGAGCGAACTGATACTATAGTGAAAAGTACTGGGAGCTTGATTTTCCCGCTCGAGCGGCACTTCCCCCGCTCGAGCGGACAAGCAAAATCTGGAAATTCCAGATTTGTGTTCTAAGTTCAAAACTCAAATTCCAACCACCAAATTCGATCCTCTTTGGCCCATTTTCTGGAAAACTCTTTTAAACACATAGAATAACATGTTTCAAAACTCAATTTAAGAAATCAAAGCCCAAGGGTGTTTAATTCAAACTCAATCTCAAACCATTTTTCAAGAATGAACTTCAAACATGTCATGCATGAGTTTTAAACCAAATTAAAGCTCCAAAGCTTGCTTAAATGAGCTCATTCCTTCAAGAACATGGTGAAATCATGGACTCAAGCCTAATTATGAACATGCATGTGCAATTTACCATGAACTCAACTCCAATTTCAACATTTCAACCATGCATGCATGAATTAAGCTATAATCTTACGTGTATGAACTAAAACAAGACTTAATTCTAAAATGAAGCATGAATCATGCAAGAATTAGCCCTATGACAACAACAAGAAGATGAATGTCCTACCTTAGTCTTGTATTCAAGGTTTTAAGAGTCCAATTTGACAATTCTCTAACAATTTCCTTCAATTCTTCAAGCCCATTCACAAGATGAGTTCAATTCTCTCTTAACTCTCCCTCTCCCTAACCTTGGTCGGCTATAGGCTCAAAAGAGCTGAGGAAAAATGTTTTGTTTCTCTAAGTGTGTTGCCTAAGTGGCCCACTAGGGATGGCAAAAGTGTAAATAAATCAAAGTTTGCAATATAACAATATTTAATCTAATTTAGTCATACCTAATCACATTTTAGATAAATATACCATTAAATCACAAAAATTCCACTGATCATGAAACACTAAACAATTTCCAGTTCGGCCGCCGATAAGGCCTTCAATTTGCAATTTAAACATAAACATACCAACAGATAATCAAGTAATCGAACAGATAAACATGCAATACAATAGATATGCTTAGTCAATTCAGTTCCAATTTTCAATCAGTCCGTTCAGTATTTCAGTTAGTTCAATTATCAGTCATAAGCAGTCCAGTTTAGCAGTAATCAGTAGGTAATTCAGTAATTTGTCGGTAAACAGTATGGGGGTTGTTACAACAACAAAATAAAAACCTCACAATACACTCAAAATAAAAAATAAATAAAATAAAAGCTTCATGTTCTTTAGAACCGCCGGCGAAAATTGGTCAATATTGGGAGATTACGCCATCTTGTTCGGAAGAAGCTAACCGGCCGGCCAAATAGGCCGACCGGCCAACTAGGCCGGCAAAACCTGTCTTGTTGCGAAACCAAGAAAATGAACAAACAAAAAATATGTAGATGGCTCAACTAACCACTACCGGTTAGATTAAAAAACAAACAAGAAAACAAATATAAAATAAAATAAAAAGTGCAAACTTACAACATAAACCTAAAGCAATAAAACAAATATAAGATAGAACATGAAAGATTACAACAGAACTAATATGAGACTAATACACACAAAAATATATATATATATATATATATATATATATATATGAGGTAGAACATGCAAGATTACAACAAAGCTAATATAAAATTAAAGCATGCGAATAAAAATAAATAAATAAATAAATAATTATGAGCTAAACAAATCACTAGGATTATAACAACACACTATGAAATATAAAGTAAGAAAATAAATATGAGATGAACAAACCACTTAGATTACAACAAAACACAATGAAATAAGAAGCAAGAAAATAAATATAAGATATAAAATATAAGAAAATGAAAGACTAACAATTCACCTTCCAAAGAAAGATTGAACTTCTTGATTTCCAAACTTCCTCTTGATCACCTTCAAGTGTAGGAAGTGTGTTCTCAAATCCTCAATTCGAAATTATGGAGTTTATGGAGTTTGTGGTATAGAAAGTGGCTAACTCTCTAGTTTTTCTCACTTTCAATCACTAAACACTCTTCCTTATGATCAAGGCAATTGATCTTTGGCTATATCAGAATTTTTGGAGTGGTTTTGGTGTATGGAAATGAGGAATTTCAGTAGCTATGGAAAGTATGGGTTGTATATGGAAAATAGGAATATTTTTGGCTCAAAAACTCAATTTTTCTCTCTTTTTTCACTCTTTTCTCACTCCTTTCCCTTCAATTTCGTGGTCTCCTTCTCTCTTACAATATGATCATTCTATATAGGCAATGAGGGAGAGTAAAGGTCAAAAAGAAGATGGGAGACAAGGTGGGAGACAAGAATGTGATAGGAGGGCAAATTTTCAAGGGGGTTGCATGGGATACTCCTTTATGAATGCAAACAAAACCTCTTTTTGACATTGGGGGATGATTAGGTATAATGGAGGATGAGTGGATGCACTTGAATGGCTCAGAAAATAGGTAAATGGGTTGTCCCAACTGAACCAAACCCAAGAAAAAATGGGCTATTGTTGTTTTGGGCCGAGTCAACAAAATCTGCTTTTAAATCCAACTTCAAATGGGCATATCTCCCCCATATGGACTTGGTTTTAGGCGGTTCTTGGGTCCAAATTGAAGCCCCAGAAGTCTACCTTCCAATGGTGGTCCCCTCAAATTTAAATTCCAAGTGTACAAAGAGATATGCCTAATTTAGTAAAGGCTATCTCGGGCTGGGTCAACAAAATTTGCTCTTAAGCCCAACTTCAAATGGGCATATCTCCCTTATTTGGACTTGGTCTGAGGTGGTTCTTGGGTCTAAATTGAAGCCCCAGAAGTCTACTTTCCAATGGTGGTAGCCCCACATTTAAATTTCAAGTGTACAAAGAGAAATGCCTAATTTAGTGAAGGCTGCTCATTTCCTTCTTAATGATTTGATACTCATCCTTTTCCTAAACCAGTTTTCTTTTATCCCCTCATATTTCCTTCAACTCCAAACCTATAAAGAAGATGTTTTTAAATATTTTTAAAAAAATTTCACCTCCCTTCCATTTATTTTCACTTTGTCCTTACTCGGTTTACTGAAAAGTGCAATATTTTAATCGAAATGGGAGCCTCGGGACATTGTAGAAACATTTAAAAAAAACATATTTTGAAAAGAGGGTTTTAAGGTCTAAAATAGTTTGGCCAAAAAATTGGGTGAAAGTTGGGATTAAAACTTAAATTCCATCTTTCTTACTGAGAATTTTGTGAGAAACACATTCTATTTGTCATCATCGGGTAATCAAAAGAAAGCGCCCAAGTCTTAGGGCCAGTCAAAATGGGGTGTCTATAATCACCAAGATTGTTTCGGCTCGGGAACTTAGGTACGAGAGGGGAAGGTCATGAATTGGGCACCATCGCTCGCCTGATCCAAAGATCGGCCTTTAGTAATCATGATGTGAATCTTATTTACATTATATGCTCTTGTTCCGATTTATTAGGCTAACTTATTATGTGATGCGCACACACAAGTATGGACTATTTTGCCAAAATTGGAACATTAGATTCATGTTTGTTTTGAAAATGGTTTCGAATATATATCACTTGAAAAAGTAATCGCGTATGAACATTACTCAATTTTTTCCAATTCAAGCAATTAGCCTTCATCCACAGGCATTCAAGCAATTATATCAATTTAGCACTTAACCTTATGGCAAGTATGCTAAACATGGCAACACTCACATGCATGCGATATGCTAAAGCGAATAAAAGCTTACCTCGTACTCCAAGACAAGCCAAAACAAGCAAAAGAGTTAGAAAATATACATGATCCTAACTAATGCAACATGACTAATGCAACACATGCGATTTGCAATTAATAGGCTCGGCTACTAATTATGACATTTTAATCAATTTGATAGCATGCGGTCTAAGCACGTATTCAAAGAAGTATTAACTAACAATGTAAGTTACAATGATGAACCAAGCCTTAGTGCATGCAAGACAATGGATGTGAGTCATGAGAGATGCTAAACAAAACATGATGCCCTAAACTAACCATCATAAGCAAGTAAGTAAAAGGGAGAAAGACATGGGGTTAGAAGACATACACATTATTACATTGCTTGTCCTCGTGCAGGAGGGTCTGAATAAACTAACTAGCTAAGCTAATTAACTATCTATTACAAAACAAATTAATTAACAATTCTAGCTAATTAATAATTACAACAAACTAACTAGCTACACTAATTAATTAATTACGACACAAACTAACTAGCAACTTCTAACTAATTAATTACAGCAGAAAACTAGCTAGCTAGCTATTACAAGTCCACAAGCCTCGAGCCTCGATAAGTAAGTGAAATGCTTATGCATGCACGGATTTCCACCCGAAAATCCCACTGTTCTACTGCCAAGAATGCTTCTATTGCACAGTAGAACATCTTTTCACCTCAAACACTGCCGTGTTTTGGTCCAGAAAGTCACTGCTCAATTTGATAAAAGTGGCCGGCAGCCAGAATTGGTGGCCTGCCAGCCACAAACGGTTGCCTGCCATCCAGAACTTGTGGCCTACAGGCCACAAAAGTTTGGTTCCTCCTGCTGTAACAGAAAGCATACATAGCAAGAACAGGGTATTCTCAAGGCATGTTTGTACACTTTAACCTTCCTTATCATCAAACAGCTCAAAGGAGTGGCAAGCTCAATTCACAAACCATCAATCGATGCAATTTCATTGCATGATGCCTTATGAATTAAGGGGTACAATTTCAATAAATGCACAATAAAAGACTCTCAAACCTCCTCTCTATCATGGATTAATCAAGGGAAGTGGATGACCTAAACTCTTGAACCGTTTCCATCACTAACAAGTATGAAACGACTCAAGACTCAATGGGTTCAATTAACGTCCGATTAAACCCAAGTTGATTTTATTATCCTGCATCACTTTTACTCCCAATTTTATTACTTTCGTTTTAATTACCAACCATTCGTTAACCAATTAATTCTAAAAGTGAGCTTTAAGTCCTCTAATGGAAAGAAGTACCAAACCAAGAGTTGTTTTAGGAATGAGAGAGATATCATGCCATTGGTAATGAACCCCGAAACGGATTAAACCATTAAGCACAAGACCTCAATCTCATATTTTAAACAAGCAACTAGTTTGAACCAACTTTCAAAACAAATAAAAAAGCCAAGAAAGGAGGGAGGTTGAAGAAGTGATTAGAGGTGAAAATAAGTATGGAAATCCATAAACAAATGCTATCAACTCAAATAGGTTGGTGGCTAAGGCCTAGACCACTAAGCCTATGAGGACTATTATACTACAAGTATGCAACACAAAGCTCAAATGCAACAAGGAACTAGAAAAAGTCCTAAAATAGTGTTAAATCAGTCCTAAAACATGCTGGAATTAAGACAAAAAAATCTAGAACAATAAGCTACAATATGGAGCAAGTTAAGCTAGTAAACAAGCACGAGGGGAGGCTACCCCCTCCATTTTTGGGACTTCAAAACATTGTTTTAACCTATGAAATAACTCTAAAATGCAGCCTTTAAAAGCTCAAAAAAAAGTTGACAACAAGGTGGGAAACACAAGGGCAAAGGCTAGAGAAATGAGGTACAAAGAAGGGTGATCCATCCCTCCACCTCTAATGGCGTTAAACCATAAGTTTCAGCCCCAAAATACAGAGTTTAAACAGCCCAAAAATAGGCCAAAAATAATAGGAAAAATAACAAATAAAGCAAAGCAACAAGCCAAGAATTATATCTCTTGAAGAAGAGAACCCTTTCCAAGTGTTAAACCAACACTTACACACCCTCAAGAGCTCAAAGTAGGCTCAAAAGTACCTCAGCTGAAAGATTACAAAGTTTGGTTTAGAGTGTATAGGCAAAAGCTTGCAAAAGCTTACGAATTTGCAAGAGATAGAGAGAATTGTAGAGAGAGAGAAAGAATTTTACTCAAAAATGTTCAACCCTCAAAAATGAAAGGGGAGGTCTCCTATATATAGAAAACTATCAAACTCCCTTAGAAATATCAATACATACACGTGTAAGCAAGTGCATGCATCTGTGCAAACAGATGACACAGCTAGCCAAAATATTTGCAAAAATACACTTGTGGTCGGCAGGCCACACCCATGGTCAACAACCTACACTGGTGGCCAGCAGCCCACAATAGTGGTTGGCAACCAATAGGGTGTTTAGGCTTTGAAAAACTGTTGGATTTGAAGGCTCAAAGTTGTGGAATTCTGCTTGGACTTCAAGCACTTGACAAGCACATACAAATTCATCATTGGGTGCTCAAGTGGTGGTGTCCAAGTCATAAGAGCGGTCAAAAATGGGGTGTCTATAGCATATTGTTATTTCCATACTACACTGTTTCCATACTGTTTAGACTTTTGACACGGTCATTTGCTTTGCATATTCTGCTCACAGGTTGATTGGCATTCCTAGGAGGGCATCCTCCAGGCTTCGAGGATGATTTATACTGCTGTATTGGAGGCCTCCACCATGTGGATTCTTTTTGAGGGCCCTATTGGCAAGGCATACTACTTGGGGGAGCGGTTCATCTGCCAAACCAGAGGCTAGGCTGATCCCGATGTTCCACATCCTCCTCCTCCTCCTCCTCCTCCTCCTCCTCTGAGTATGAGGATTGTCGATGAGCTTTATGACAGACTTTTGATCGATCACCTGATGCAGGATGAGAATGGCGATAGATACAATGAGGCTGGCAACTTCGTCACATTCTTATAGACCCAGGTGATAGTGTCTCTTACCAGGGGGTGGCCCGCATAGTTCCCGAGGCTGTTGCTGCTGCTGCCGGTGATGCTCCTGCTGACGCCCTTACTACTGCTCCCATTCCTAGGCTTCTTGTGATTCCCACTGAGGTCGTATACATGCGACCGAATGGGGTGATTGAGCAGATTTCCCTTGAGCATATCGAGGAGAGGGATTGTCGACTGGTGATTGGTCCCGGTGTAGAGCAGGTATATATTTCTTTTTATTCCTGCTCCCTATCTTTATTGTGCTTGCCTACTTTGCCCCACTATATTTTATCACTTTTGTCCCACTGTACTAAACTTTTCACTATTTTGCAGGTGCCTGCAGCGTGCGCTGATAATCTCTTCCGGATCATTGATCAGCTACCCCTCATGGTACGGAGGAGACAGACTGCTCTGGCTACTCATAGGATTGAGGTATACGTTGTCAATAGTTTACTCTTGCTTTCGGTTCATGCACATACTAGTCAATACTAATACTGATGCTCTTTTCAACTTGAGCCGGCATCAACTGCACCCGCACGACCTCCTCCAGCTAAGAGACAGAGATAGGGCCAAATTAGAGGCAGAAGAGGGGCTGACTGAGGAAGAGGCCGAGTAAGGCAGCACTTACCCCCCGAGGGTCTTTCAAGGAGTACATGACCTTCGAAAAGGAGAGGGAGGAGCTCGACATACAATTTAGCAGCCCCAGTGATGACAATGATGCACCTCCTCTGCAGCCGAGGAGGAAAAAAGCGAGGATGGAGTGCTGATTTACTTTTCCTTTGTTTTCTTTGGCTTTGTAGTTAGGATTAGCTTCAAAAAGACCTCTGTATTTCATTTTTGAAGACTTTTCTTTTGTTTTTGTTTTTCCTTTTTGTAACATGCCCGGGGGTACCTATGCACGTTAAACAGTTCGGACCCTCAACTTCTTTGATCTAGTCTTACTAGTGCAATGTGAAACATAGTGAGAGTCCAGATTTGGCAACTTTCAGAAAATCTATTTTATTGCAAAACCTTTGTCAGAAATGGACTGCGTCATCAGAGCTTAAAGTCACTACCTAATATTTTTGGGAAATTAGGAAACCCATGACTCGTGCCAAGGCCACTGTTCGTCATAACCAAAGTTGTCTCGGTTCGGAACCTTAGGTATGAGAGGGGAAGGTCATTAATTGAGCACCCCCGCTCACCTGATTAAAAGATCGGCTTTTACTAAACCATGATATGAATTTTATTTTCTTTATATGTTCATGTTCTGATTATTTAATAAATCCTAAAATTTACTATGTAAAGCATACAAGTATAGACTATGCCATTCATTTTGGAATAATTTGATTTCATGTATTTTGAAAAAGTTTTGAAGATGTTCAACCCAAATAAATTGAGTTACAAACATTAAAAATCAACATCATTCCAATTTAAGCGACACAAGCTTTATCCAATGGCATTCATACAGTTATATCAAGTAAGCAAGTAGCCACATGGTAGGATGCTTAAACATAATAAGAAAAACACACACAAATGGGATGCTAAAGCATAAAAACTTACATATTTATCAACGTCCCACGAACAGCTACAAAACAAAGTTAGTAAAACATGCATGATCTTATATACAAAAAATCCCAATGCAATTCACTCATGAGATGCAACTAAAGATTCGGCTTCCAAGATATGACATGTGAATCATCTCAAAAACATGAGGTAGCGCACATAATCACATAGGAATTGATTAAAACCACAAATGCAAACTTAGCCGAATCGCACATAATCGCTACCTAATATTTTTGGGAAATTAGGAAACCCATGACTCGTGCCAAGGCCACTGTTCGTCATAACCAAAGTTATCTCGGTTCGGAACCTTAGGTATGAGAGGGGAAGGTCATTAATTGAGCACCGCCGCTCACCTGATCAAAAGATTGGCTTTTACTAAATCATGATATGAATTTTATTTTCTTTATATGTTCATGTTCTGATTATTTAATAAATTCTAAAATTTACTGTGTAAAGCATACAAGTATAGACTATGCCATTCATTTTGGAATAATTTGATTTCATGTATTTTGAAAAAGTTTTGAAGATGTTCAACCCAAATAAATTGAGTTACAAACATGAAAATTCAACATCATTCCAATTTAAGCGACACAAGCTCCATCCAATGGCATTCATACAGTTATATCAAATAAGCAAGTAGCCACATGGTAGGATGCTTAAACATAATAAGAAAAACACACACAAGCGGGATGCTAAAGCATAAAAACTTACATATTTACCGATGTCCCACGAACAGCTACAAAACAAAGTTAGTAAAACATGCATGATCTTATATACAAAAAATCCCAATGCAATTCACTCATGAGATGCAACTAAAGATTCGACTTCCAAGATATGACATGTGAATCATCTCAAAAACATGAGGTAGCGCACATAATCACATAGGAATTGATGAAAACCACAAATACAAACTTAGCCGAATCAAGATGTATAAAACATGGATGCAAAGCATGGATATAATGAAAAACAAAATATGATGCATATTCACAAATAAAGAAAACAAGTAAAAAAATGAGATAGAAAGAAGCGGGGATGGGGAATTATTACAACACTTGAATTATTACATACCCAAATAAAGGAGGAGGAAGAAAACAAATATTACAGCAAAATATAAAAATCCTCACAAACTCTCAAAATAAAAATAAAACAAAGAAACTTCATGTGCTTTGGGGATCGCCGGAAAATATTCTGCTTGACGCATGAAGACTACTCCGTTTTGTTTGGGGAGACTTATTTTTGCAGGAGTACTATTCATCCCGGGACACTATTCACTGCCGAAAATACTATTCACCACAATAATTACTATTCACCCTTCTTGATCATTATTCATCTTACCAGGAATTTTTCGTCTGCAATTACTATTCATTGCCACAGATACTATTCATCGTCAGGGGTTACTATTCATCGTCGTGACTACTATTCATCGTCAGGGTAACTATTCACCTCCAGAGCTACTATTCACCGCCGGAGGTTACTATTCACCGCCGATCACTATTCATCCGGTGGGGTAAATTACAACATTTTATTTAAAGTAACAAATTACAACAGTTTATACACAATAGTAAATTATAGGAGATATGTGGGTGATGTAGCCTTCCCGTTAAAGTAATAAAGAAACTAGTAAATTACAACAAATATGTGGGTGGTGCAGCATTCCTATTAAAGCGATAAAAAAACTAGCAAATTACAATAGATATGTGGGTTGTGCAGCCTTCCTGTTAAAGCAATAAAGAAACTAGTAAATTACAACAGATATGTGGGTGGTGCAACCTTCCCGTTAAAGCGATAAAAAAAATAGTTATGAAAAGCAGTAAATGAAGTATTTAAACAAGTTCAACACATTTTAAAATTAAATGAAAGTTTGCGAAAATTCACCTTTCGGGGAAATGATGAATTTTTTGATTTACAAACTTTCTTCTGATCACCCTCAAGGTTGTGGAATGTGTTCTCAATTCTCAATTCAAAATTCAAAATTTCAACTTTAATGGTTGGTTTGGACGTATTGGAAAGAAATGATTTGTTCGGAAAAATAAAATATCTAATATTTTCTCTTTTCCTCTCTCTTAAAAAACAACTATTTGTTTCTCTTCTTTCTGATCTTTTTTTTTTCTCTCAATTCTATTTGTTTGATTCTTTCCCTCAATTCTTCCCCCCAATTCTCCTTCCCCCCTCTCCCCTGTTATAGAAAATAAAATCAAGAAAATGACAAACTAACAAACGGTGAAAGGAGCTGATTTCAAAAAGGTGCATAGTGATTTTACTGTGCACAGCACAGTAAAATTACGATGTACTTTACAATATAATAATATATAAAAGGTATTATTAACATTATTAGCATAAATATATGTACAAATATCTAAAAATATATAATAAAAAAATACACACAAATATGTAAAATTATAAAATAACAAAATACAAAGACTAATTAGCAAGCCAAATATGTAACATAATTTGACCAAAGCGGGTCTAAAGCAAAAGAAGACAAAAAGAAAACGGTGGAAGTGTGGTGAATTTTTCAAAAGGGGGGATAGTACCTTCATATAATATATAAAAATATTTAATAGTTAATATATATATATATATACAAAAGTATGGTGCGTGGGTGAAACCGCGGCATCGAATGAATTTAACAAAATATTATATATAATAATATCATATAATATATACAAATATATAAAATATAATAGTACATAAAAGTATAGGAGAATGGATCTAAAATAATTTAGCAAAAAGCGGATGTAATGTTGGGACTAAAGTTTACATTCTATCTTTTCACTGAGAATTTTGTGAGATGGCGTGTTCTTATTTTCATCATCGGGTAATCAAAAGAAAGCGCCCAAGTTTTAGGGCCGGTCAAAATAGGGTGTCTACAGTTGCCCCTCTTTGATAGAGCTCTGAGTCATTTGTTGACGTGAGTAAATGTCAAAGCCCGAAGATGACCCTTTTGACAAGGCCATAAGACTTGTGCAAACAAACAAGATGCAGATGCAATTAATTGAACCCAAAGGTTGCCTACATATCCCTTTGCAAGAAATCAAACCAACGTAGTTTAGGGGACAGAATGCAAATGATATGCAATTAAAAATTAAACTCTCTCTTCTTTTTTTCTTTTTTTTTTTGTCTTTTTGAAAAAGTGCATGACTAATGCAATACAAAAAGTAATATGAAGCATAACAAGGAATACAACTTGAATACATCCACGTAAGAGAACAAAATGTAACCGATGAATGGTCCCAAAACGAGGAAGGTATTAACCAAGGGATAGTCTTAACCAACAACCCAAGAAAATGGAGGTATTAACCAATAATGGTTTGGACTGCCAACCCGAGAAAAGGATAGTTTCATCATCTCGAAAAAGAGCCAGTACAAACGAGTAGTTTTTACAACCCAAAAAGTGGGAGCCAGCATAAACTATGTCAAATGGTGATGTGAATAGATTATAGCCAAATGATGCAACATGTAACTATGCAAATGATATGCTAATGCAAGTGAAAGTGAATTTTTTCTTTTTCTTCTTTTATTTTGGAAACGCATGATGTGTACAATGCAAGATGTAATATATAGTGAGACAAGCCTCATGTAAATAATATGAAATAAAAGAGGTGCATCGCATACAAATGTGCATACCACACAAATGAAGAAAAGAGGTGCATCGCATACAATTGTGCGTACCGCACAAATGAAAAAAGGGGGTGCATCGCATACAAATGTGCATACCACACAAATGAAAGAAGGGTGCATCGCATATAAATGTACCACAACACAAACGATGAACTTGAAATCCAAACACGTCTTACGTGAGAGGAGGAAAGATGGTGCGAACACCAGGTGCACCAAATGTTTTTAACCGAGTAAATCAACAGCCTAACGTGTCTCATGCGAAAAGAGGAAAGATGGTGTGAACACCAGGCGCAACTGATGTTTTTAACCAAGTAAATCAACAAGCTAACGTGTCTCATGCGAAAGGAGGAAAAATGGTGTGAACATCAGGTGCACTTGATGTTTTTAACTGAGTAGATCAACAACCTAACGCGTTTCATGCAAAAAGAGAAGAGATGGTGTGAACACGAGGCGCACCTAATGTTTTTTAACCGAGTGAATCAACAGCCTAACGTGTCTCACGCGAAAGGAGAAAATGGTGAACAAATCCAAACGCATCTCACGCGAGAGGAGAAAGGTGAACTTGAGATCTAAATGCGTCTCACGCGAGAGGAAAAATGGTGAACAAATCCGAACGTGTCTCACGCGAGACGAGAAATAGTGAACAAATCCAAACGCATCTCATGCGAGAGAAGAAATAGTGAACAAATCCAAACGCATTTCACATGAGAGGAGAAAGAGTGAACGAATCCAAACGAGTCTCATGCAAGAGGAGAAATAGTGAACGAATCCAAACACGTCTCACACAAGAGGAGAAATATTAAATGAATCCAAACAAGTCTCACGCGAGAAGAGAAATAGTGAACGAATCCAAACGCGTCTCATGCGAGAGGAGAAATAGTGAACGAATCCAATGCGTCTCATGCGAGAGGAGAAATAGTGAACAAATCCAAACGCGTCTCACGCGAGAGGAGAAATGGTGGTATAACCAACAAATGTACCTAATCGTATTTCTTATGGGAGGGGAAAAATTTTAACTGGGTAAACGTCAAATCTTAACACGTTTCAAGTGAAAGGAACAAAGGTGGTGTAACCAACAAGCGTAGCTAACCGTATCTCATACGGAGAGGGGGAGGTTTTAACCTAGTAAACATCAAATCCTAACATGTTTCACGTGAAATGAGGAAAGGTGATGTAACCAACAAGCATACCTAGCCATATCTCATACGGAGAGAGGGAAGGTTTTAACCGGGAAAACATCTAATCCTATCATGTTTCACGTGAAAGGAGCAAAGGTAGTGTAACCAACAAGCATACCTAACCATATTTCATATGGAGAGGGGAAAGGATTTAACCAAATAAACCTAAAATCCTAATGCGTTTCGTGCGGGAAGAGAAAAGGAAAAGTCGAAATCCAAACGCGTCTCATGTGAGTGGAAGAAGGTACAGTAGAGTGATTTTTTTTTCTTTTTTTGTTTTTAAAATTCCTTTTTTTTTTGTATAAATACCAAATACCATACACGTATACATACCATATACATAATACAAATACATATATAGGCATACACAGGCAAACTACATCCATATACAAAAAAAAAACACACACACACACACACATGTATATATGGATAATATACACATTTAAGGAATATACCGTTACTATCGAGAATATTCCATTTTCTGAAGTTAGCGGTGTGTCATGCTAGCGTCGCCACTCAAAAATAAAACAAAAATACAACTCTGTTGCTATGAGAGTTCGAACCCCTAACCTCGGGCTCATTCGGCCAATCCCTAACTGCTAAGCCAAACTAATTCTTTTGACAAAATATATATACAAATAATACATATATATACAAGATATATGCGTACAGACACAGTACATATACATATCTATATCTTTCCCGTCTCCCTTGTTTTTGTCTCACTCTCTCTTCCTTTATCTTCTTCGAGTGTCATGTCTAGCGCGCGATTTCAACAATCACGGTGCCTGACCGACAAGCTATCCCAATCTTCAACGATGTCTCGAGCCTTCTCTCACACCTTGTCTTCTTTTTCTTCCTCGTTCTCTTCTTAAGCTGAGGCATGTGAGAAAGGCAGAGCAAAAGGCTGTAAACCTTCACTGCCACCACTCTATAACCCCTTTCTTTTGCATCACTCTTTTCTGACATTGCCTTTTCCCGCAATTCTCTTTCTCTTTTTACAGACCTTAACGATTCCACGATAGAGATGACTGATTTTGACTCCCATGAACCTCAATCGCATGCTCTTCCTCCTTCTCCTATTTTCAGCTTTCCAGCGATATCAGTTGAGCAAATAATGGCGGCACTGTCTGATATCGAAGCTAACTCATATACGCTGAGGTCATGTGTGGAGACCGTCACTGCGGTCTCCAACTTGTCTTAGTGACTGCAGAACAGGATGTTTGATGTACATCAATTAAATGCACAAATCTCCCTGCTCCAACGTATGTACAAGGACTCTCAAGTAGAAATTATTGCACTGAAAAAGCAGAACAAAGAACTGAAAAGACGGGCCACCTCTGCGGCCTGATTCAGAGTTCCTTCGCACAACCAATTTGATGGTCAACGAGGAGTAATTTCTTTCAGAAGCTCTGCCAATGTTGAGGCAGAGTCTTTAAGAGCTCCCCGAGAGTACAGATGAAGCAAGGTAGCTGATAATAAAGTCGGGCAACGAAGCTGTGTGCAAATGAAGCCGGTTGTAATCTTCCCCGCCAGACTGCTGCTGGAAAATTGAGAAAATAATTACCTCTGTTTTTTTTTTTTTTTTTTTTGGAGTGGGCACCTATAGCTTCAACTGTCTCTGTATTTTTTTTTTGGGGGGGAGGGGGATTTCAATCCCCTAACTTCAATAAAATAATTTTTGTTTTGTACATCAATGGCGTGATTGACATATCACTTTGAGCTTGAAAACAATTTGTTTGATTGAATTTGAGAATGATTGAATTTTGAACTCTAAATTGGACACTGATTCCATACTGACTAGAATCAAAGAATGACTTAATGAAAGAAAAATGAAGCAAAACGATCCAAACACACGTATATACACTGATTGGTGTGAAAGGAACTTTAAAACGTGACTCTGAAACACAACCATTGAGCCTAAGTGATTTTGCAATTCGTCATGATGGGTTGAAATTGAAACTGGTAGGTCGACCAAAAAAGTTGGCCGAAGAACTGATGAACCAGCCAAAGAGTTGTCGTGCCGGTCAAAAAGTTTGCTGGCGAATTGATGAATTAGCCAAAGAGTTATCGTGCCAGCTGAAAAATGAAGCAACAAGCCTGGAATCGAACCCTGCTAAATGAATAGTAACTTTCGACAGTGAATAGTTGACTCGAGCAGGGAGAAGACAGAATCTCTGACTCGACTATGCCTTTAGTACATTGTCTTGACTTTTTTCTCTTGATTTTTTGTAAAAATGTTTTGATCAACATGAGAGTTAGATTGGCATACTTATTCCATTTTCTGTTTTGAAATCATGTAAGTCAAGCTGTGAGCACTGAAATTTTTTTCCTTTTTTAAGTCCAAAGAATGGTTTGGCTTTGTAAAAATGGAATAATTTTTGAGAAAAATTAGTCAGCTTCACTTAAAATAATCAAAACCTCTTTTAACAAATGGCCACTACCTGACCAAGATGGAATCAACCATTGGGGTCCATAGTACCAAGCCAGATAATCCCGAATTGGTTCTGTTATAGCAATGGTGATAATCGAACCGAATGAAGCCGAGCTGAATTGGACCAACCCGAACCGAATGGAGCCAAGTTCAATCGCACTGATTTGAAATGAGCAGAATAGAGATGAGCCAAGCAAACGCGGATAGGACAGCCAAGTCAAGTAAAGATACATCAGACAATATCGACGGGATGAGTGAGTTGAAAATGGCTATGGCCTAACTTCAAGATGAAGCTGTCTACGTATCCTAAAGATAGGAATCAGGCCTTACGTAGTTTCGGCTAAGGTTCACTCAGGTATTAACACTTTTCTTCTATGCTCTAATTTTTTCCAAAGCCGTCCTTCCGGGTTTTCAACTTTGCGAGCTTTTTCATTTTTTTATTTTCTTCTTCTTTTTTTTTCTTCATTTTTTTATTCATTTTTTTTTTTTTTTTTGCTCTAACTTTTGCCTGAGTCGCCTTTCTGGGTTTTCAGCCCAGCGAGCCTCTCAAGGGAGGTACTTTCATTTTAGCTTGTCCATGTTGATTAGTTGTAAGATCTCTAGGCCATCTAAATCAAGAAGAATGACTACTACAATTGACCAGATAGACATGATGATGTAGGGACTAATTGGGTTTGAATTTGCCCCTAGTCTAGTGGATAGGAACTTGATTGTCCTTCAGTAATAAAACTCATTCTCTCATATTCTGGGGTTGGGCTTCTTTTTTGGTCTTCATTAGCTTGAGAAACGATCCAGTTTGAATCTTTCTCACATTCGACCTTATTGCCCCTAATCAAGGGTTGCTTCCAATCTGAATTACATCCAACCTTATTGCCCCTAGTTCAAGGGCTACCTCCATTCCGGCTATGCAAGCCTTATACTTTGGTTGATTATTGAACATTCTGAATCAAGGTTTGAAAGCTAAAGAGGTCGGACCTCAAGTCGAGAGGGATCCTATGCTGTACAATCTCAAGATCAATTCTAGGCATGTCTTCATAGGACCATGTAAAAATATTTTTTGAAATCTCTAAACAAAGTGACTAATCGTTTGTGCTCTTAGGAAGACAATATAGAACCAATTTGAACCAAACCAAGATCCTTCTCAGTACCCACATTAACAGAAATGATCTTATTCATCAAGGGCTTAGCACACCTCTTTTCCTCTCAATCGATCAAAATTTGCAAATCCCGAGGAATTTCTTCCTTTTCATTTTTATCAAAGTTTTAGAAAAATGTTTTGTAATTTTTGGTCAATGCAATGAATTAAAGGCGCAGAGAAGTAGGCAAAATCTATGGCACTTTTATTCAAAAGAAACTACGACTTAGCAATAACATCATACTCAAAAGAAAATGACAAAGAAGACCAAGACAGAACAGAGATGTCTAGGTTAGCATTCCTAAAATCAATACATTTAGACTTGTTAGAATGACTCAAGATCCTAACCTACAGACTGGGTGGAATCAAACTCAGACTTAACACTCAATTTAGAAAGTAAAATGAAATCATTCTCAAATTACTATAACAGTGCGTGTCATCCACCACGTTTGGAAAGAAATGTGTGCAATCAGCTGGTGGTTCATCCCCCGATCACAGAGCTAGTTGCATTATCCCCAAAGTTTATTGACCCATCAACGGTAGATTTTGTGGGTTTTTTGGGTAGGGTGATGACCTTTGGTGTTTGGGGTTGAGGCAGAGCTATGGCTTTACTGTTGATGAGATCTTGAATCTCAAGGTGTAAGCGAAAACAACGATCAGTCTCATGACCATGTTGTTGGTGAAAGGCGCAGTATTTATTGGGGTCATGTCTAGCTGGTAGAATATTAGGGAGAGGTTGAGGTTCCCCTTTTCTATGAGGATTTCCATGGCATAAGTTCGGGAGATGTGGAGTGAATGAAAGGGTTTATTTGGGGTTCGGGTTGACTCAACTGTTTGTGGGCTAGGATTGGCAATGGTGGTACTAGTGGCAATGACTGTGTTGATTTTTAAGGAGTTGGCATTACTAGGTAGAGGTGGATTAGGATGAGTCACAATGGACATCCCAGATTGGTGTTGCAATTTAGCGAGAGCGTCACTGTGAGTGGCAACCGTATTGGTGATAGCATCTATGCTTCTTTGCAGGGAAAAAACATGTTTGCTATATTCTTTGGAATTTGAGCCATCACTGATTCTAGGAAGGTGATTGGGGATGATCTAGTTGGCGAAGGAAGGGCACTTTGAACAGTCTACCAGTGTGAGTCTTACAGAACTTTGGGGATAATAGACCACTATGAAGCTATAGTGCTACAACCACCTTGCAAAAACAAAAATAGGACCTTCAATCAAAATTCTGACAGCACTCCCACAAACTGACATGCTTGAACCATTGTTCAGAATTTGAGAACCCCAAATCCCATACATTGCACATAGCAGGAAAAAGAACAAACACCCCTATGGGGACTAGGGTTATCCTGTCCTAGCTTTGAAATGATCTAGGGTTTCACTATTCAAACAAGCGGTTTCATACATCCTAGAAATGGGAGAGCATCATGTCCTAATTTTGGAAGGTACTATAGCTCATTATATGTACAAGGTTGGCTCAACTCTAGGGGTTGAAGTCAATGTGACATTACCAAAGAGTCCTATGGGTCATAACCAATGAAGTTCCCAGGAAATCAGAAGAGTCAATATAGCTTCTCTTCAAAGTCTGAGAACCTTAGATAACATAGCTACCTTTTTGACAGATCTCAAAAGGTTATAACACAAGGCCTCCAAAGTAATGTAGAGATAGGTGTAGTGTCACAAAAAGTGTGCATGTGCTCCTACCAGTATCTAGGCAACACAAGAAGTTTAAGCGCACCAATGCATGCAATGCATAAACACATAATTGAAAATAAAAGTCATATCATGGAGTTCGAGTCAAGGTTTCATAAAATCCAATATAGAATCGCCAGAAACTATAACATGCCGGGGGGGGTAACCATGTGCATTAAACAGTTTGGACCCTCGACTTCTTTGGTCTAGTCCCACTAGTGCAATGTGAAACATAGATGAGAGTCTAGATTTGGCAACTTTGAGAAAATCCATTTTATTGCGAAACTTTTGCTAGAAATAGACTGCGTCATTAGAGTTCAGAGTCGCCACCTAATATTTTTTGGAAATTAGGAAACCCATGACTCGTGCCAAGGCCACTGTTCGTCATAACCAAAGTTGTCTCGGTTCGGAACCTTAAGTATGAGAGGGGAAGGTCATTAATTGAGCACCCCCGCTCACCTGATTAAAAGATCGGCTTTTACTAAACCATGATATGAATTTTATTTTCTTTATATGTTCATGTTCTGATTATTTAATAAATCCTAAAATTTACTATGTAAAGCATACAAGTATAGACTATACCATTCATTTTGGAATAATTTGATTTCATGTATTTTGAAAAAGTTTTGAAGATGTACAACCCAAATAAATTGAGTTACAAACATGAAAAATCAACATCATTCCAATTTAAGTGACACAACCTCCCTACACTGGCATTCATATAGTTATATCAAGTAAGCAAGTAGCCACATGGTAGGAGGCTTAAACATAATAAGAAAAACACACACAAGCGGGATGCTAAAGCATAAAAACTTACATATTTACCGACGTCCCACGAACAGCTACAAAACAAAGTTAGTAAAACATGCATGATCTTATATACAAAAAATCCTAATGCAATTCACTCATGAGATACAACTAAAGATTCAGTTTTTAAGATATGACATGTGAATCATCTGAAAAACATGAGGTAGCGCACATAATCACATAGGAAGAAAACAAAATAGTATAGAAACATGAATGCAAAACATGGATATAATGAAAAACAAAATATGATGTATATTCACAAATAAAGAAAGCAAGTAAAAAAATGAGATAAAAAGAAGCGGGGATGGGGAATTATTACAACACTTGAATTATTACATATCCAAATAAATGAGGAGGAAGAAAACAAATATTATAGAAAAATATAAAAATAAAATAAAGAAACTTCATGTACTTTGGGGATCGCCGGAAAATATTCTGCTTACTGCAGGAAGACTGCTCCGTTCTGTTTGGAGAAACATATTTTGCGAGAGTACTATTCATCCCGGGACACTATTCACTACCGACAGTACTATTCACCTCGATAATTACTAATCACGCTTCTTGATCGTTATTCATCTTACCGGGCATTTTTAGTCTGCAATTACTATTCATTGCCGGAGGTACTATTCATCATCGGGGCTACTATTCATCGTCGGGGTAACTATTCACCTCCAGAGGTACTATTCACCGCTGATCAATATTCATCTGATGGCGTAAATTACAACAATATATAGACAATAGTAAATTATAGCAGATATGTAGGTAGTGCAACCTTCCCGTTAAAGTAATAAAGAAACTTGTAAATTACAATAAATATGTGGGTGGTGCAGCCTTCTCATTAAAACGATAAAAAAACTAGCAAATTACAACAGATATGTGGGTGGTGCAGCCTTTCCGTTAAAGCAATAAAGAAACTAGTAAATTACAACAGATATGTGGGTGGTGCAGCCTTCCCGTTAAAGCGATATATATAAAAAAAAAAAAAAAAAGTTATGAAAAGCAGTAAAGGAAGTATTTAAACAAGTTCAACATTTTAAAATTAATTGCAAGTTTGCGAAAATTCACCTTTCGGGAAAATGATGAATTTTTTGATTTACAAACTTTCTTATGATCACCCTCAATATTGTGCAATGTGTTCTCAATTCTCAATTCAAAATTCAGAATTTCAACTTTAATGGTTGGTTTGGACGTATTGGAAAGAAAGGATTTGTTCGGAAAATTAAAATATCTAATATTTTGTTTTTTCCCTCTCTTAAAAAACAACTATTTGTTTTCTCTTCTTTCTGATCTTTTTTTTCTCTCAATTCTCTTTGTTTGATTCTTTCCCTTAATTCTTCCCCCCAATTCTCCTTCCCCCCCTCTCCCCTTTTATAGAAAATAAAATCAAGAAAATGATAAACTAACAAACGTTGAAAGGAGCTGATTTCAAAAGGTGCATAGTGATTTTACTGTGCACTACACAGTAAAATTATTATGTACTTTACAATATAATAATATATAAAAGGTATTATTGGCATTATTAGCTTAAATATATGTACAAATATCCAAAAATATATATAAAAAAATACACACAAACATGTAAAATTATAAAATAACAAAATACATGGACTAATTAGTAAGCCAAATATGTAACATAATTTGACCAAAGCGAGTCTAAAGCAAAAGAAAACAAAAAAGCAAACGGTGTGTGTGTGGTTAATTTTTCAAAAGGGAGGGGATAGTACCTTCATATAATATATAAAAATATTTAATGGTTATTATATATATATATACAAAAGTATGGTGCCTAGGTGAAACCACGACATCAAATGAATTAAATAAAATATTATATATAATAATATCATATAATATATATATATATATTATAATAGTGCATAAAAGTACAGGAGAATAGATCTAAAATAATTTAGCAAAAAAACGGGTGTAAGGTTGGAATTAAAGTTTACATTCCATCTTTTCACTGAGAATTTTGTGAGATAGCGTATTCTTATTTTCATCATCGGGTAATCAAAAGAAAGCGCCCAAGTTTTAGGGCCGGTCAAAATGAGGTGTCTACAGTTGGCCATCTTTGATAAAACTCTGAGTCATTTCTTGACGTGAGTGAATGTCAAAGCCCGAAGACGACTCTTTTGACAAGACCGTAAGACTTGGGCAAAGTAACAAGATGTAGATGCAATTGATTGAACCCGAAGGTTGCCTACGTATCCCTTTGCAAGGAATCAAACCAACGTAGTTAGGGATAGAATACAAATGATATGCAATTAAAAATTAAACTCTCTTTCTTTTTTTGTCTTTTTGAAAAAGTGCATGACTAATGTAATACAACAAGTAATATGAAGCATAACAAGGGATACAACTCAAATACATCCACGTAAGAGAACAAAATGTAACCGATGAATGGTCCCAAAACGAAGAAGGTATTAACCAAGGGACAGTCTTAACCAACAACCCAAAAAAATGGAGGTATTAACCAATAATGGTTTGGACTGCCAACCCGAGAAAGGGGTAGTTTCATCATCCCGAAAAAGAGTCAGTACAAACGAGTGGTTTTTACAACCCAAAAAGTGGGAGCCAACATAAACTATGTCAAATGGTGATGTGAATAGATTGTAGCCAAGTGATGCAACATGTAACTATACAAATGATATGCTAATGCAAGTGAATGTCGATTTTTTCTTTTTCTTCTTTTATTTTGGACACGCATGATGTGTACAATGCAAGATGTAATATATAGTGAGACAAGCCTCATGTAAATGATATGAAATAAAAGAGGTGCATCGCATACAAATGTGCATACCGCACAAATGAAAAAAAGAGATGCATTGCATACAAATGTTCATACCGCACAAATGGAAAAAGAGGGTGCATCGCATACAAATGTGCGTACCACACAAATGAAAGAGCGGTGCATTGCATACAAATGTACCACAACACAAATGATGAACTTGAAATCCAACTACGTCTCACGAGAGAGGAGGAAAGATGGTGTGAACACCAGGCATACCAAATGTTTTTAATCGAGTAAATTAACAAGCTAACGCGTCTCACGCAAAAGGAGGAAAAATGGTGTGAACATCAGGCACACCTGATGTTTTTAACTGAGTAAATCAACAACCTAACGTGCCTCATGCAAAATGAGAAAAGATGGTGTGAACACTAGGCACACCTAATGCTTTTTAACCGAATGAATCAACAGCCTAACGTGTCTTATGCAAAAGGAGAAAATGGTGAGCAAATCCAAACATGTCTCACGCGAGAGGAGAAAGGTGAACTTGAGATCCAAACGCGTCTCACGCGAGAGGAAAAATGGTGAACAAATCCGAACGCATCTCACGCGAGAGGATAAATAGTGTACAAATACAAACGCGTCTCACGCGAAAGGAGAAATAGTGAACGAATCCAAACATGTCTCACACGAGAGGAGAAATAGTGAACGAATCCAAACATGTCTCACGCGAGAGGAGAAATAATGAACGAATCCAAGCGCATCTCACGCGAGAGGAAAAATAGTGAATGAATCCAAATGCGTCTCATACGAGATGAGAAGTAGTGAACAAATCCAAAAGCGTCTCATGCGAGAGGAGAAAAGGCAGTATAACCAACAGATGTACCTAATCGTATTTCTTACGGGAGGGGAAAGATTTTAACTGGGTAAACGTCAAATCTTAACACGATTCAAGTGAAAGGAACAGAGGTGGTGTAACCAACAAACGTACCTAACTGTATCTCATACGGAGAGGGAGGAGGTTTTAACCTAGTAAACATCAAATCCTAACACGTTTCACGTGAAAGGAGGAAAGGTGGTGTAACCAACAGGCATACCTAACCGGATCTCATATGGAGAGGGGGAAGGTTTTAACCGGGAAAACATCTAATCCTAACATGTTTCACGTGAAATAAGCAAAGGTGGTGTAACCAACAAGCATACCTAACCGTATTTCATACGGAGTGGGAAAAGGTTTTAACCAAATAAACTTGAAATCCTAACACGTTTCATGCGGAAAGAGAAAAGGTAAATTCAAAATCCAAACGCGTCTCACGTGAGTGGAAGAAGGTACAGCAGAGTGATTTTTTTTTTTTCTTTTTTTGTTTTTAAAATTCCTTTTTATTTTTATTTTTTTGTATAAATACCAAATACCATATATGTATGCATACCATATACATAATACAAATACATATACAGGCATACTATATACATATACAGAGACACACACACACACACACACATATATATATATATATGGACAATATACACATTCAAGGAATATTCCGATACTATCGAGGATATTCCATTTTCTAATGTTAGCGGTGCGTCATGCTAGCGTCACACACAAAAATAAAACAAAAATACAACTCTGTTGCTATGAACGTTGAAACCCCGAACCTCGGGCTCATTCGACCAATCCCTAACCGTTGAGCCAAACTAATTCTTTTGACAAAATATATATACAAGATATGTGCATACAGACACAGTACATATACATATCTATATCTTTCCCGCCTCCCTTGTTTTTGTCTCACTCTCCCTTTCTTCATCTTCTTCGAGTGTCGTGTCTGGTGCACGATTTCAACAATCGCGGTGCCTGAGCGACAAGCTTCTCCAATCTTCAAAGATGTCTTGAGCCTTCTCTCCCACCTTGTCTTCTTTTTCTTTCTCATTCTCTTCTTAAGCCGAGGCATGTGAGAAAGGCAGAGCAAAAGGCTGCAAACCTTCTCTGCCACCACTCTGTAACCCCTTTCTTTTGCATCACTCTTTTCTGACATGGCCTCTTCCCGCGGTTCTCTCTCTCTTTTTCCAGATCTCAACGAGTCCACGATAGAGATGATTGATTTTGACTCCCATGAACCTCACCCGCATGCTCCTCTTCCTTCTCCTATTTTTAGCTTTCCAGCGATATCAGTTGAGCAAATAATGTCGTCACAGTCTGACATCGAAGCTAACTCGTATATGTTGAGGCCATGTGTGGAGACTGTCACTGCATTCTCGACGATGGCAAAACAGGATGTTGGATGTATATCAGTTAAATACACAACTCTCCCTGCTCCAACGTATATACAAGGACTCTCGAGTAGAAATTAGTGCACTAAAAAAGCAGAACAAAGAATTGAAAAGACAGGCCACCTCTGTGGCCCGATTCGAAGTTCCTTTGCACAACCAATTTGATGGTCGGTCAGAAGTAATTTCTTTCGGAAGCTCTACCAATGTCGAGGCAGAGTCTTTAAGAACTCCCCGAGAATAAAGATGAAGCGAGGCAGCTGATAATAAAGTCAAGCAATGAAGCCAGTTGTAATCTTCGTCGCCGGGCTGCTGCCGGAAACCTGAGAAAATAATTACCTTCGTTTTTTTTTTTTTTTTGGAGTGGGCACCTATAGCTTCAACTCTCTCTGTATTTTTTTTTTTACCGGGGGGGGGGGGGGAGGGGATTTCATCCCCTAACTTCAATAAAATAATTTTCGTTTTTGCACATCAATGGGGTGATTAACATATCACTTTGAGCTTGAAAACAATTTGTTTGATTGAATTTGAGAATGATTGAATTTTGAACTCTGAATTGGACACTGATTCCATACTGACCAGAATCAAAGAAGGACTTAATGAAAGAAAAATGAAGCAAAATGATCCAAACACACTTATATACAGTGATTGGTATGAAAGGAACTTTAAAACGTGACTCTGAAACACAACCATTGAGCCTAAGTGATTCTGCAATTTGTCATGATGGGTTGAAATTGAAACTGGTAGGCCGACCAAAAAAGTTGGCCGACGAACTGATGAACCAGCCAAAGAGTTGCCGTGTCAGTCAAAAAGTTCGCCGACGAATTGATAAATTAGCCAAAGAGTTATCGTGCCAGCTAAAAGATGAAGCAAAACGCCTGGAATCAAACCTTGCTAGATGAATAGTAACTTCCGGCAGTGAATAATTGACTCGAGCAGGGAGAAGACAGAATCTCTGACTCGACTATACCCCTAATACATTGTCTTCACTTTTTTCTCTTGATTTTTTGTAAAAATGTTTTAATCAACATGAGAGTTAGATTAGCATACTTATTCCATTTTCTATTTTGAAATTATGTAAGTCAAGCTGTGAGCACTGAAATTTTTTACCTTTTTTAAGTCCAAAGAATGGTTTGGTTTTGTAAAAATGGAATAATTTTCGAGAAAAATTAGTCAGCTTCATTTAAAATAATCAAAACCTATTTTTACCCGACCAACATGGAATCAACCATTGGGGTGCATAGCTCCAAGCCAGATAATTCCAAATTGGTTCTGTTGTAGCAATGGTGATAACCGAACCAAACAAAGATGAGCAGAATTGGACCGAACCATACCAAATGGAGCCAAGTTGAATCAAACCGATTTGAACCGAGCAGAACAGAGATGAGCCAAGAAAACGCGGATAGGACAACCAAGTCGAGTAAAGATACATCAGACAATATGGACGGGATGAGTGAGTTGAAAATGGCTTTGGCCAAACTTCAGGATGAAACTGCCTACGTAGCCCAAAGATAGGAATCAGGCCTTACGTAGTTTCGGCTAAGGTTCACTCAGGTATTAACACTTTCCTTCTGTGCTCTAACTTTTTCCAAAGTCATCCTTCCGAGTTTTCAACCTTGCGAGCTTTTTCATTTATTTATTTTCTTCTTCTTTTTTTATTTTCTTCATTTTTTTATTCATTTTCTATTTTTTTTTTTCTGCTCTAACTTTTGTCTGGGTCGCCCTTTCGGGTTTTCAACCCAGCGAGCCTCTCAAGGGTGGTACTTTCATTTTAGCTTGTCCATGTTGATTAGTTGTGAGATCTCTAGGCCATCTAAGTCTATATGAATGACTGCTACACTTGACCAGATACACATGATGATGTAGGGACTAATTGGGTCTGAATTCGCCCTTAGTGTAGTGGATAGGAACTTGATTGTCCTTCAGTAATAAAACTCATTCTCTCATATTCCAGGATTGGACTTCTTTTTCGATCTTCATTAGCTTGAGAAACGGTCCAGTTTGAATCTTTGTCACATTCGACCATATTGCCCCTAATCAAGGGTTATTTCCAATCTGAATTACATCCGACCTTATTGCCCCTAGTTCAAGGGCTACCTCCATTCTGGCTACGCAAGCCTTATATTTTGGTTGATTATTGAACATTCTGAATCAAGGTTTGAAAGCTAAAGAGGTCGGACCTCAAGTCGAGAGGGATCCTATGCTGTACAATCTCTAGATCAATTTTAGGCATGTCTTCATAGGGCCACGCAAAAATATTTTTTGAAATCTCTTAACAAAGTGACTAATCGCTTGTGCTCTTAGGAAGACAATATAGAACCAATTTGGACCAAGCCAGGATCTTTCTCAGTACCCACATTAACAAAATTGATCTCATTCATCAAGGGCTTAGCACACCTCTTTTCCTCTCAGTCGATCAAAATTTGCAAATCCCGAGGAATTTCTTCCTTTTCATTTTTATCAAAGTTTTGGAAAAACATTTTGTAATTTTTGGTCAATGCAATGAATTAAAGGCGCAGTTTTTATTGAAAAGAAACTACGACTTGGCGATGACAACAGACTTAAAAGAAAATGACAAAGAAGACCAAGACAGAACAGAGATGTCTAGGTTAGCATTTCTAAAATCAATAGATTTAGACTTGTTAGAATGACTCGAGATCCCAAACCCATAGATTGGGTGGAATCAAACTCAGACTTAACACTTAATTCAGAAAGTAAAATGAAATCATTCTCAAATTGCTAAAACAGTGCATGTTATCTACCACGTCTGGAGAGAAATGTGTGCAATCAGCTAGTGGTTCATTCCCTGATCACAGAGCTAGTTGGATTATCCCCCAAGTTTATTGACCCATCATCGGTAGATTTTGTGGGTTCTTTGGATGGGGTGACAACCTTTGGTCTTTCGCGTTGAGGCGGAGCTATGGCTTTACTGTTGATGAGATCTTGAATCTCATGGCATAAACGAAAACAACAATCAGTCTCATGACCATATTGTTAGTGAAAGGCGCAGTATTTATTGGGGTCATGTCTGGCTGGTAGAATATTAGGGAGAGGTCGGGGATCAAGGAGCTTGAGGTGCCCCTTTTCTATGAGGATTTCCATGGCACGAGTTGGGGACATGTGGAGTGGATGAAAGGGTTTATTTGGGGGTCAGGTTGACTCAACAGTTTGCGGGCCAGTATTGCCAAAGGGATTGGCAATGGTGGTACTACTGGCAACGACTGTGTTGATTTTTAAGGAGTTGGCATTACCAGGTGGAGGTGGATCAGGATGAGTCACAGTGGACATCCCAGATTGGTGTTGCAATTTAGCGAAAGCATCACTGTGAGTGGCAATCGTATTACCGATAGCATCTATGCTTCTTTGGAGGGATAAAAACATGTTTGCTATATTCTCTGGAATTTGAGCCATCACTGATTCTAGGGAGGTGATTGGGGATGATCTAGTTGGCGAAGGAAGGGTACTTTAAATAGTCTACCGGTGTGAGTCTTACAAAACTTGGGGGATAATAGACCACTCTGAAGCTATAGTGCTACAACCACCTTGCAAAAACAAAAATAGGACCTCCAATCAGAATTCTGGCAGCACTCCCACAAACTGACATGCTTGAACCACTGTTCAGAATTTGAGAACCCCAAATCCCATACATTGCACATAGCAGGAAAAAGAACAAACACCCCTATGGGGGGCTAGGGTTATCCTGTCCTAGCTTTGAAATAATCTAGGGTTTTACTATTCAAACAAGCGGTATCATACATCCTAGAAATGGGAAAGCACCCTGTCCTAATTTTGGAAGGTACTATAGCTCATTATATGTACAAGGTTAGCTCTACTCTAGGGGTTGAAGTCAATGTGACATTACTAAAGAGCCCTATGGGTCATAACCAATGAAGATCCCAGGAAATCAGAAGAGTCAATATAGCCTCTCTTCGAAGTTTGAGAACCTTAGATAGCATAGCTACATTTTTGACAGATATCAAAAGGTTATAACACAAGGCCTCCAAAGTAATGCAGAGATAGGTGTAGTGTCACAAAAAGTGTGCATGTGCTCCCACCAGTATCTGGGCAACACAAGGACTTTAAGTGCAACAATGCATGCAATGCATAAACGTATAATTGAAAATAAAAGTCATATCATGGAGTTCGAGTCAAGGTTTCATAAAATCCAATGTAGAGTCGCCAGAACCTGTAACATGCTCGAGGGGCAATCGTGTGCGTTAAACAGTTCGAACCCTCGACTTATTTGATCTAGTCTCACTAGTGCAATGTGAAACTAGAGGAGAGTCCAGATTTGGCAACTTTTAGAAAATCCATTTTATTGCAAAACCTTTGCCAGAAATGGACTGCATCATTAGAGCTAAGAGTCACCACCTAGTATTTTTTGGAAATTAGGAAGCCCATGACTCGTGCCAAGGCCACTTTTCGTCATAACCAAAGTTGTCTCAGTTTAGAACCTTAGGTATGAGAGGGGAATGTCATTAAGTGAGCAGGCCCCTGCTCACCCAATCAAAAGATCGGCTTTTACTAAACCATGATATGAAATTTATTTTCTTTATATGTTCATATTCTGATTATTTAATAAATCCTAAAATTTACTATATGAAGCATACAAGTATAGACTATGCCATTCATTTTAGAATAATTTGATTTCATGTATTTTGAAAAAGTTTTGAAGATGTACAACCCAAATAAATTGAGTTACAAACATGAAAAATCAACATCATTCCAATTTAAGCGACACAACCTCCATCCACTGGCATTCATACAGTTATATCAAATAAGCAAGTAGCCACATGGTAGGATGCTTAAACATAATAAGAAAAATACACACAAGCGGGATGCTAAAGCATAAAAACTTACATATTTATCGACATCCCACAAACAGCTACAAAACAAAGTTAGTAAAACATGTATGATCTTATATACAAAAAATCCTAATGCAATTCACTCATGAGATGCAACTAAAGATTCAGCTTCTAAGATATGACATGTGAATCATCTAAAAAACATGAGGTAGTGCACATAATCACATTGAAATTGATTAAATCCACAAATGCAAACTTAGCCGAACTAAGATGCATGAAACATGGATGCAAAGCATGGATATAATGAAAAACAAAATATGATGCATATTCACAAATAAAGAAAGAAAGTAAAAAAATGAGATAGAAAGAAACGGGGATGGGAAATTATTACAACACTTGAATTATTACATATTCAAATAAAGGAGGAAGAAGAAAACAAATATTACAGCAAAATATAAATCCTCACAAACTCTTAAAATAAAAACAAAATAAAGAAACTTCATGTGCTTTGGGGATCACTGGAAAATATTCTGCTTGACACAGGAAGACTGCTCCGTTCCGCCTGAGGAAACTTATTTTGCGAGGGCACTATTCATCCCGGGACACTATTCACTACTGATAGTACTATTCACCATGATAATTACTGTTCACCCTTCTTGATCGTTATTCATCTTACCGGGCATTTTTCGTCCACAATTACTATTAATTGCCGGAGGTACTATTCATCGTTGGGGTTACTATTCATCGTCGGGGTAGCTATTCACCGCCGATCACTATTCATCCAGTGGGGTAAATTACAACATTTTATTTAAAGTAATAAATTACAACAGTTTATATGCAATGGTAAATTACAGCAGATATGTGTGTGGTGCAGCGTTCCCGTTAAAGCAATAAAGAAACTAGTAAATTACAACTGATACGTGGGTGGTGTAGCCTTCCCGTTAAAGCAATAAAAATAAAAATAAAAAACAGTTATGAAAAGCTGTAAATGAAGTATTTAAACAAGTTCAACACATTTTAAAATTAAATAAAAGTTTGCGAAAATTCACCTTTCGGGAAAATGATGAATTTTCTGATTTACAAACTTTCTTCTGATCACCCTCAAGGTTGTGGAATGTATTCTCAATTCTCAATTCAATATTCGGAATTTCAACTTTAATAGTTGTTTTGGATGTATTGGAAAGAAAGGATTTGTTCGGAAAAATAATATATTTAATATTTTCTTTCTTCTCTCTCTTAAAAAAGAACTATTTGTTTTCTCTTCTTTTTTATCTCTTTTTTTTTCTCTAAATTCTCTTTGACTGATTCTTTCCCTTAATTCTTCCCCCAAATTCTCCTTCCCCCCTCTCCCCTTTTATAGAAAATAAAATCAAGAAAATGACAAACTAACAAACAGTGAAATGAGCTGATTTCAAAAAGGTGCATAGTGATTTTATTGTGCACTACACAGTTAAATTACTATGTACTTTACAATATAATGTATATAAAAGGTATTATTAGCATTATTAGCATAAATATATGTACAAATATCCAAAAATATATTAAAAAAATACGCACAAATATGTAAAAGTATAAACTAACAAAATACACGGACTAATTAGCAAGCCAAAAATGTAACATAATTTGACCAAAGCGAGTTTAAAGCAAAAGAAAATAAAAAAGTAAACGGTGGGAGTATTTTTCAAAAGGGGGGGATAGTACCTTCATATAATATATAAAAATATTTAATAGTTAATATATATATATGTACAAAAGTTTGGTGCGGGGGTGAAACCACGACACTGAATGAATTTAATAAAATATTATATATAATAATATCATATTATATATATATATATATATGTAAAATATAATAGTACATAAAAGTACAGGAGAATGAATCTAAAATAATTTAGCAAAAAATGGGTGTAAGGTTGGAATTAAAGTTTATATTTCATCTTTTCACTGAGAATTTTGTGAGATAGTGTATTCTTATTTTCATCATCGGGTAATCAAAAGAAAGCGCCCAAGTCTTAGGGCCGGTCAAAATGGGGTGTCTATACTTTTGTAAAACAATAATCGGGGTTGGACCCGCTAGTTTATAAAAAGAATACTTTGGATGGTTTCTCTTGCATATTTTCTTTTGCACATTTGCATATGATGAATGGATGGCACTTGCATGATAACCTTCAGAACTGTGAATGCTTGTTCTTGAATTGATTCACGAATCGGAGTCTTGAATTGATTCCTAAATTGGATAATAACTTACAACCGGTCAAAATACAACTCGATGACAGGAAACCAAAATGAAACTACTTAAAAAAAAAAAAAAACTAAACAAACTTGATACAAACAAAACAAAACACAAAATAGAACCTTAGCACACTGGGGCAACAACCTGCTTTCTCTGCAATATGCTCTGATCTGGGTAATCATTGAGAGCCGACCGGCTCCCAATGAAAGCCGGCGGGCTCTAAACGTGATGTCGGTCTGTGCAGTCCAGCTGTCAAGCACTGCTCTTTCTCAAAGTTTGTAAATGGTGCTCCCATGCCGTTTTTTCTGGCAAAATAGCAAGTCTGTTGGTCCTTGGTGTTTTGCTCTTAAAATGGAGACTATTATGAACAATAGGCTCCGAGACTGGATCGCTACTTTAGACAGCTTAGAAAAGGTGAATTTTCACGATTTCAGCCTAAACGCTCTTTTCCCTTTAAGCCATACTCCGCTTTGCTTTCCGTTCCTCCAAGCCATGGTTCGGTGCTGGAACCCAATTACACATGTGTATCACTTCGGATTACAAGAACTGTGTCCAACGCTCGAATAATTTCAAGCATTAATAGAATGCCGGCGTGACGAATAAATTATGACATAGTCCCGTTTTGGCCACACGCAGACTTTGGGACAGATGTGTGGGTTTTCAGTACTTGAGGCTCGATCTCTGGCCCATGATGGAAAGTTGGACATTCCCAGTTTGGTTTGTCAGTTTTTCGCTATTGGAGACAGGAGTGACCTTCTTTGGCAAGGCTATCGGCAACATGCTCTGTGCTTGTGCCTGCTTGCGCACTTCCTTCTTGCCCATAATGTCAGCATAGCCAACATCCGGTTGATCAAAGTGGCTCAACGCTTGAAAGAGGGAAAGAGTTGCATGGGTTTGGCCCTGGTCGAAACTTTGATGGGCCTTGATGCTTTCCGTCGGCACGAGACTGCTCGGTTTGCAGGGAGTCCGCTACTTCTTTAGGTTTTTTATTTCCCACCCCCCTTTATTTATAATTTCACACGCCACTCAACACTCATTCTCTATTTTCCTCTCTAGCCATTTTCTTACTTTTCTCTCAACATCCATCTCTCTATTCTTTAATCTCTCTTATTTTTCATCCCTCCCCAGGTATGGTTGATGGATAAGTTGAAAATGGTGGACCCTTGCCCCGAGTACTTACCTAAAGCTTAATTCTTTCGCCAACAACTAATAGATTTCCCTTCAGAGGGACTATGGTGCAATTGGATGTGTAACCGATCTGTAGCTAACATAGCTTGGCATTGCCCCTGGTTTAATTTTCCTGAGATGAGCTACATCATGTTTTGCCAACCAGGTATATAGTTGATTGGCATTACACACTGCATGTTTTATTACCCTTTCTGGTTCAGAAGCCAGTTTGGGCATGATCAGAGATGTCCAGATGAGGAGATGGAATACCTTGTTTTTACTTCCTATTCATGGTTCACACTTGCCTCGGTACCTCGCTGCTTAGAGGACAAGAGAGCTTCTGGCCCCTACCCCTAGCTTTAGTTACGTCCTTTTTGACGCATGTTTGGCCTAGCTTGAGAACGAAGAACAAAGTGGACCATCTTTAGCTACAGAAACCTCCACGAGTGCAAGAAGAAGACATAGAGCTACCTGACTCAGCTGTGCCCCTAGTTTTATAGCTTTGACCTTTCTTTTCTAGTTTTAGTGATGTAAAAGCAACTTTGATCTAAATCAAAGAGTTAGAGAATGTACTTGTGTTAAAATCAATAAAATTAAAGTTGCGAGTACTAAAAATTTTCATTTCAGTCCCAAAAAATGGTCTAAGTTGTAAAAGGGTAAATTGTGAGGAAAATCAGCTTTTATTAAAACTTTTCAAAACAATTTTCGGAAACGATCACCACCTAATACACGCGAAATCAACCCTCAAGACATACAGCCCTGAATCGACAAATTGGAACTGCCTATAAGTGAATTCACCATACCGGCTCTTCCACAAACGTAAAGATCACACAATCGAGCCAACTGATAACTGAAAATGATGATCTGATCAAATATGAATGAATAGGACAGGCGAATCGGAGATAGTTACGGCCGAACTTCAAGATGAAGTTGCCTACGTATCCCAAAAATGGGAATCAGACCTTACGTAGTTCGGTTCTGGCTCACTCGAGTATTAACTCTCTCCTTTTGCGCTCTAACTTTTGCCAAAGTCGGCCTTTAAGATTTTCAACCTTGCGAGCTCTGTTTTTCTTTATTTCTAATTTTTCATGCTCTAATTTTTTCCTAAGTCGCCCTTTCTAGTTTTCGGCCTAATGAGCCTCTTAGGAGTAGTATTTCTCCAACTTGTCCATGTTGATCGGCTGTGAAAAGTCCAAGTCATCCAAGTCCATGAGAATAATCGGCCCCCCTGACCAAATAGATTTGATAATATAAGGACGAGTCCAATTGGGTTTGAACTTGCCCCTAGGGTCATGGATGGGAGCTCGGTTGTCTTTCAGTACCAAATCCCCTTCCTTAAGATTTATGGACTTCACTTTCTTGTTAAAAGCCCTGGCAATTCTGCGTTGGTAGCCTTGGACATAATACAATGCCCATAGGCTCCTCTCATCAAACAACATTAACTCCTCAAATCTGCTCTGTTGCCAGTCCACCTCTACTATCTGACACTCGGCCATAACTCGCAGCGATGGGACTTCAATTTCAATTGGCAAAACGGCTTCCATCCCATCGACGAGAGAATAAAGGGTTGCCCCTGTAGATGTCCGGATCGAGGTTTCATAGCCCCAGAGTGTGAATGGCAATTCATCCAACCAGTCCCTGTAGGTTTCCACCATTTTTCGCAAGATGTTCTTCACATTCTTGTTAGCTGTCTCAATAGCTCCATTGGTTTGTGGTCTGTACGTGGATGACTTATGAAAAGTCACGTTGTATTTTTTCAACAAGTCTATCACCTCTTTATTGAAATGCGAGCCATTATCTGATATGATCTCGTTCGGAACTCCGTACCAGCAGATGATATTGTTCTTAATGAACTTAGCCACAAATGATGCTTTCAATACAGAATACGACTGGGCCTCCCCCCATTTAGTAAAGTAGTCGATTGCTACCAGAATAAACTCATGCCCATTTGATCCCTTTAGCGTGACTGCACCGATAACGTCGATTTCCCAGACTGAGAAAGGCCATGTGAAGTCATATTGTGGAGCTTAGACGGTGGTATGTTCATGCAATTAGCATGAATTTGACATTTATGGCATTACTGAACAAAACTAATACAATCCTCTTCCATGGTTGACCAGTAGTAGCCTTGTCTAAGGATTTTCCGGGCCAGCATCACACTATTCATGTGTGCCCCACATTCTCCTCCATGGACAACCTCCATAAGACGCTTTGATTTCTCTTCCTCCACGCATAGCTTATGCATTCCCAAATGGCCTCTTTCATATAATTTTCCTCCGCAGATGATAAATTGGACGGCCAGACGCCGTATTCCCCGTTTTTCATTGGCATCTACCCCTGGTGGATATGTCTCTTTTTCCAAAAAGTTTCAAATATCGTAATACCAGGGGTTTTTGTCTTGCACTTCATATATTGCGGCGACAGTCTGGTACGCAAGCGTATACTTCTGCTCGATAATGATTAGACGCATCTTTACTCCCAGGGGGATGTCTACCATAGAACATAAAGTTGCTAATGCATCTGCGAACCGGTTGTTCTCTCTCAACAAATGTGTAAACGTCAGTTTTTCAAATCTAGGAATCAAAATATCCAAGGCCTGATGATACATCTTCATGTTATCTTCTTTGACCTTCCAATCCCCATTAGTTTGAGAGACAACCAAATTCGAATCTCCAATGACGTCCAATTTTTTTGCCCCTAGTTCTAGGATAGCTTCCAAACCAACAATGCACGTCTCATATTCTACTTCATTGTTGGACACTCTAAACCGAAGTTTGAACGCTAAGGGTATATAGGAATCATCGGGTGTTATGAGCAACACACCAATCTCATAACTGTACTGATTACCCATCAAAGTACATCGTCCACATTTCCTCTTCTACATGCAAAATATCTTCATCTGGGAACAGGTATGCCACTGCTTCATCTCCTTCTACCGGATGATTTGCTAGGAATTCTGCCACAGCTCACCCTTTAACTGACTTGCGTGTAACGTATTTGAGATCAAATTCGGAGAGGAGAAGCAACCAACGAGCTAGTCTACCTAAGCATAGGTTTCTCGAAGAGATATTTAATGGGATCTAATCTCGAAACCAGGATTACAGAATGAGCTAACAAGTAGTGCCTCAACTTCCTGCTGGCACAAACCAAGGCTAGGCAGGCTTTCTCCAAGGAAGTGTAGCGGGTCTCGTAGTCTAGCATCTTTTTGCTCAAGTAGTAGATGGCCTTCTCCACTTTGGCTTCAAATTCTTGAGCTAGCATGCACCCCATAGTCGAGTCTGTTATTGATAAATACAAAATCAAAGGCTTCCCCGGCTCTAATGGCGACAACACAGGCATATTCTATAAATACTACTTGATCTACTCGAAGGCATATTGACAGCGATCGTCCCATTGGAACTTCTTTCCCTTCTTTAGGAGACCAAATAGTAGTTCACAAGTCAAGGTTAATTTTGAAATAAACCGCCTTATGAATTGCACTTTACCCAGAAAGCCGCGCACCTCCTTTTTAGTCCTCGGTGGTGGCATTTCTAAGATGGCCTTGATTTTGGAAGGATCTACTTCAATTCTCCTCTGCGTGATCAAGAAGCCCAGCATTTTCCCTGTTGCTACGCCGAAGGTGCATTTTTGCAAGTTTAACCTCCATTTGTATTCCCTGATCAGTTGAAAGAATTTCTCCAGTGCGGTGTAGTGGCCTTCCCGTTCTTTGGATTTGACAATCATGTCATCCACATAAACCTCTACTTCTTTGTGGATCATATCATGCAAAATGGTGGTCGCAACCCTCTGATAGGTAGCTCCAGCATTCTTCAACCCAAATGGCATAACTCGGTAGCAGTAAGTACCCTACGGAGTAGTGAATGCCGTCTTCTCTCTATTCTCGAGTGCCATCAAAATCTGGTTATACCTAGAAAACCCATCCATGAATGATAATAGCGTATGGCCAGTGGTGAAGTCTACCCAACTCATCTATGTACAGTAGCGGAAAGTCATCCTTTAGAAAGTCATTCTTTGGGACTGGAACAATATTGGCCAACCACGTTGGATACTCAGATACAAGCAAGAACCGTGCCTCAATCTATTTGGTAACTTCTTCCTTGATCTTCAAAGCCCAATCTGGGCAGACCCTACGCAATTTCTGCTTAACTGGTCGGGCCACAAGGTCAAGAGGGATCTGGTGCTATACAATCTCAGGATCGATTCCAGGTAAGTCTTTGTAAGACTACGCGAAAACATCTTTGAAATTTTTAATAAAGCAATTAAACGCTCCCGCTCCTCCGAAGACAACGTGGACTCGATCTGCACCAAGCGAGGGTCTTCATCAGTACCCACATTAATTGATACGATTTCATCTATACAGGGTTTAACACGCCTCTCCTCCTCATGATCAACTAAATGTTTCAAAACCCGAGGAATTTTTTCCTCTTCATTTAAGTCAAAATATTGAAAATCAAGATCAATACAACAAACCAAAGGCATAAAAAAGTAGGCAAAGTTCACAACATTCTCATTCGAAAGGTCCGGATCCTCAGTTACAGTTGACTCAAAAGAAAAGCTAAAAGAGGAGCTGAACGGGACTTTGGTATCCGGGTTACCACTCCTAGAAGTACCAAACTCAGAGGAACTCCAATCTGACTTTGACTCCACAGACTTAGTGGAATCAGATCCAGACTCATTATCTGATCTAGAACTGCCGATGACGCCTTGCTTAAACTTCCAGACTAGACGTGGAGCCTCAGATGCATCCACGATGAGAATAATAAAATCTATTGCCGGTGTACCCCCAATCATTGAGATAGTAAAACTATCCCCCAGGTTGACGGACTCAGCTTCAGTAGTAGAACTTGCCAGTAGGCCAGCCAGCGCTTTTCCCAACAGCTCTTCCTCTTCAATGTCCAGGCTTACAGTCTCGCCCTGATCTGTGCTAGGGCTCAGGTCTGCTTGTTCATCCTCCTCTTCTAGTAACTGGTGTCGGAAGAAGATCTCGAATGTCGGATACCTTGTTTTTGTTTCCTTGTCAAACTAGGGCTCTGGGAATCCACAGAAGTGGAAGTCTTCCCCTTGGCAGACAAAACGTCCCTTCAAGGTTCCTTGTATTGGTTTGTGGACTAACTTGTACTGCCTCCCAGTCCTTTTTTCTTTCAGCCTTCCTCGCAACTCATCCCCCTTTCTTTGCCAATCTACAACAGTAGGTTTATATCCCAGCCCGAAAGCGTGGAGGTTGTGACTCATCTTCTTAGCAACAATACCTCCCTTCCTGCCACTTCTGCCTAATCCTGACCCAGGAATATGTCCTTGTTTGTTCATTATGTAGATGGACTGAGCACTCAAGTAATTCCCATCGTCCTCCGCCATGATGGTTTGGACTAACCTGGCCTCTGCAAGAGAGAAGTCGGAAAGGAACACGTCCTCCTCCCCATGTATGATTTCCAATAATGGCGTAGTCGTTCCCCGAAGAGGATGGATTGCAGAATTGTCGTACACAGTAGCAATCCCGTCTTTGAAGGGGTACTTTACCAACTGATAGACCATTGATGACAACGCCTTCATCTGATGTAGCCAGGGCCTTCCCAGTAGTAAATTGAACGTGGCTGGTACATCCATTACATGGAATATTTCATCTCGTGTTTGGACATTCCTTGAACATTCCATCTTGTGTTTACCAACTGATGAACCGTTGATGACAACGCCTTCATCTGATCGCAGAACGCCTTCATCTCGTGTTCGGATGGGCCGATTAGGATATGGCTCCTGAACATTCTCATAACATCCCAGCTTGTATTGTCATAAACCCAGACAGCCTGAGTAGTAGGTATAAAGTCAGCCGGCCTCAAACCAATGGTGTAGGCAGTCCTCACTGGACATATATTGATCGCCGATCCATTATCTACTAACACCACCAGAATCCACTTTTTTCAACTTTCCAGGGTAACATATAATGGTCGGTTGTGGTTGGCACCCTTAGGTGCTAACTCCTTATCTGTAAAAGAAATCAATGGCATAACGTCCCCAGATGTAACCAACGAAACCAATTGGTCAGTAGTGGTGTCGATAGGTAGTTTTGTCCGGTTCATTGCCTCTAACAGTGCTTACCTATGCTCCCGAGAGGCCATTATCAGCCCCCAGATTGATATATCCACCTGAATCTTCTTGAGCTATTTCAACACCAAGTTTTCTTCAACATCCTTCTCTTTTCTCAAACTCTTTGTTAGAAGACTCAGGCTGATCTAAGGCAGCGGGTTTGAAGTACCGACCACTCCGGGTCATGTGATTGATCTCATCAATATACCAGGTGTCATTCAGGGTGTCAGCTTTCCACCTTTCGTTAGTGTACGCATGACTTAGGTCGTTGTCTTCACACCACTCTCCTGCAATCATAACCGGGCTAGTATCAGGTTCTATCTGGAGCATGTAACATCATGCGCCCCATCATCATACCATTCTTCCTCCATCACAGTCTTGGTTTCTGCATCTCGATACTTTTGGCGCTTCCTTTTCTGGTCACTAGGCTTCCATTCAACCTTTTTGGTAGTTTGGACCCACCATTTTCTCGGGTTCTTCTTTCTCGTTTCCTTTTTCCTACTCCAGAGCTATCTTCATCTAGATCTCTTCTATCCTTTCCGTTTGAAATTATTCCAGTGCCTGTTCTTTCTCAGTCAGAGGTTCAACCTCAGCCTTGCCACTAGCACCAATTTTCTCTTCCTTCCCAGTCTCTCCCATCTGTTCTTCCATACCTAACTCCTCCTCACTGAACCATCCATTGCTTGTTTCCAGCTGGCTTGGATCCCACCATGCCAGTTGTACACTGCTTGTATCCTCTTCTTCAAAGAAAGAGAGGTTGTCCAGATCCTCTTCCAACCCGGCCAGGTCTTCTTCCTGTTTGGCCAAATCATTTAGGCCTTGTTTTGGCCAATCGTTCTGATTCTGCCATAATTTGTCCTCCCCAATAACGTTAATGCTAAGGAAGTTCGGCAATATGACTACTGGCTTCAACTGACCGACGGTCATGATATATAAGCTAGGGTCATACTTCTCTGCTAGTGAGGCCCCTTTTTCTATTACTTGGGCATCAGGCAAGCCTTTCTCTAGTGTACTTCCTTTCTTCTCTGTTTCTACTGCCACAGGTTCAGGTTCGGGTTGGGTTTGTGGTAATAAATCCAGCATGCACATGTCCGTGCCTTTTGGAATACTCACTTCTGGCTTAGGTAGATGGGATGAGGTAATATATGTGCTGGGATTATAGGAGGGTGGTAGTGTATGGATGTAGTTAATTTTTCTGGGTGAGGGGACTTGGTTATGTGTAGTAAGCGGGTGTGTAGTTACGTTTGGTTTGGAAGGTTGGGCAATGACTTTGTTGTCAATAAGATCCTAGATTTCATGACATAGGCGGTAACACAGATCTGTAGGGTGACCATGTTGTTGGTGGAAGATGCAATACCGGATAGGGTCATGTTTGGGTGGCAATGGGTTCGGAAGTGGTCGAGGATCGAGAGGCTTGAGATGCCCCTTTTCCATTAATAGTTTGAGGGTGCGAACTGGGCTCATATGGAGTGGAGTAAAGATTCTTCGATTTCAGGTTGGGCTGGTATTTTGTGAAGTTTGTGAGGTTGTGGTAGTAACAAAGGGATTAACCATCTTGGCCGTTGAAACAACAATACTGACATCTATGGGCCGTAGAATAGTGCTACTGTTAGCATTAGTACTCTGAGAAAATGGCCTTCTTACAGGTTCACTTGTTCTATGGATGATACCCTTCTTGAATGCACTTTCAATCTGGACCCCCAACTCATGTAAGGAAGCAAAGGTGGATAGTGGTGCCACTATCATCCTCTGCAACATATCTGGTTCAAGGTTTTGGACCACCAGCTGAACTTGTTCTCTTTCAGCAGGTCTATTTGTCATTCGGGCTGCCTTGGCTCTTCACCGGGCGACAAAATTGATGAATGATTCTTTAGGGTTCTGGGTAGTAGCCTCCAGCTCGCTGACGGTCACCTCTATCTGAGTGTTATAAGAGTACTGATTGACAAACGCCTTGAATAACTCCTCCAAATTCCGTTTTGTAGAGTCCTCCAACTTAGCGTACCAAATGGCCATTACATTAGACAAGGTTCTCCCAAACAATAATAGTTTCTAAGCCCAACAGGCTCGTTAGCCTTAGCACATCTGAAAACAAGCAAATGTGAACAATTGGATCCCCATTTCCATCGAATCTGTCGATGTGAGACATCTTAAATTTCTCTGATAATTTGACCAAAGCCTCAGTGTACCCGTCTTCAATATCTGGAAAGAAGTTGAAGCCCTGGGATTTTTTCAATGCTTTCTCCAATCTAGCAATCTTGATCAAAGTCGAATAAATTTTATTGATATTAAAAGGAAAAATTCCTATTGGGGGTTGAATCGGAGGTCGGTAAGCTGGATCCAAGGGAAACATTTCCTGAGGATCCGGGATTTGGGGATTTTCTACTGGTGGAGGTAGATCCGGGTTTGGCTGAGCAGTCAAGATTGGATGCACGATCGATGCAAATGCCCCAAATATACGTCGTAGATCAGCAATGACTTTGTCCTGTGCGGCCATCCTTTGAATGACAGTATCCATGGTTCTCTGGAAAGTCGCCATCATGGCAGCAAATTCTTCTGTGTTCTATGCCATTGCTGGTCTAGATGAGTTAGATGCTGGTGAACTGCTTGAGTAAGAATGGTTAGGTGTTTGCTGAATGCTTTGTGCTGGTGTTGCTGACTGTCTGTTCCTTCTTTGTCAAGTAACCGGTAAAAGTGAGACTAACACTAGCTAGCCACCAACAAGGTCTTGAGCTTTGTAAAGCCTGCCAAAACGAGTCCACACAACTTGGGGAATATCGGGTCTTTCTGAATGTATGATGGTAAACTACGTAGCAAAAGAAAAGAAAAACCATCGATCAAAATCAAACGGCATCTTGGCCTAATTCACAGCAGATAAAACATAACTGAAGAACCACAATCCCTACCAAACTCTGTTCTCAAACTCATACTAATATGAACCATCCTGTATAGTCTCACTGTAAAAGCATATATCAAGTAAAAGAACCAAAACACCCCTATGAGGAGGTAGGGTTACCCTGTCTTAGATTTTTTTGACATGATCTAGGCTGTACTATTTCAAACAATGAGCTTCACAATATCCTGCAATGGGTGGCATCCTATCCTAAGTTGGAATAGTCACTATAGTTTCACTATATGCAACTAAGTCAAATGGTCAAAAGGATATCTCAGCAAGATTACCTAATATACCTCTCACACCTAACACCGAGAAGTGAAAGGAGGATCAAGCGGTACAGTGGTAATCCAGATCCAAGGGTTGTGTTTCCAATATGGCAGAGCCCGTGACCGGTCAGCCTTTTGGCAAATCTTTTGGGTAAGCCTCCGGCAAATCGTCCAGGAATAGCACATAGAAAACACAGTGACTTAAAGTAACTATGCAAATGCAATACAAAGAACATATAAGATAAAATTTCAAATCATAAGTTTCAAGTCAAGTTCTCTAAGTCCGCAGGAGAGTCACCAGAAACTGTAGCTCGACTTTTCGTGCTCCTTTCGGATACAACTAGCCTTATAGTTCGGACTTCCGTGGTTCTGAATCTGATTTCACAAATGCAATGTAAAATAGTGAAAACACAAAAATAGTCCAAATTCGACAATTCTTTTTTGGAAAATCGATGTTTGAATCAAATGCCAAAAAAATGGATTGCTTTGCTAGATTTCAGAGACGCCACCTAAATATTTTTGGAAAATTTAAGAAACCCGTGACTCATGCCAAAGGCCACTTATCTGTCATCACCAAAGTTTCTCGGCTCGGAAACTTATGTATGAGAGGGGAAGGTCATGAATTGAGCACCCCACTTGCCCGGATCAAAGATCGACCTGTACTAATCATGATGTGATTTTTATTTACATTATATGCTCTTGTTCCGATTATTAGACTAATATTACTATGTGTTGCACACAAGTATAGACTAATTTGCAAAAGTTGGAACATTTTATTTCATGTTTGTTTTTGAAAATTGTTTTGAATACATGTCACTTGAAAATGTGAGTTTGTACATTAATCAATTCGTCCTAATTTTAGCAATTTAGCCTTCATCCACAGGCATTCAAACAATTATATCACCTAAGCAATTAGCCTCATGGTATTATGCTTGGTATGGCAACAATCACACTTATACAATATGCTAAAGCGATAAGTGCTCAACCAGTACACCAAGGCAAGCCAAATAAAGAAAAATAATTAGAAAATATTCATGTTCCTAACTAATGCAATATGACTAATGCAACGCACACATATATGCAATACTTAGGTTCGACTATAAGCATGGTATATGATCCAATTCAAGACGTGTGGTAAATCACATTTTCAAGCAATGAATTTGAAATTGACATTGGTTAGTATGATGAGCCGAACCCAAATGTACTTGAAACGAGTGTATGCAAACATGGGAATGCTAAATAAACATGATGCTCTATACTAACCATTGTAAGCGGGTAAATAAAAGGGGGAAAGACGTGGGGTTGGAGGACATACAACTTATTACATGTTGGCCCTCACACAGGAGGGTCCAAATGAGTGTCCGAATGTTCGGCTTTAAAATAATTATTACAAAACCAAACAAATGAATTTACTTTAACTAAACTAACTAACAAGCTAATTTATTACAACAAGAAGAATATAAAAATGAGTGTTGAACTAGCAATCTAAGTTAACTAACTGTATAATTATAACTAAACAAGTAATTACAACTACAACAATAATTAATTACAACAATCAATAATTAATTACAATACTAATTCAAACAACAAAGAGGCACGATGATTACACGTGCGATGCCCAGAAGTTTCTCTGTCTGCTTAGGATACTCTGTTCCACCCCAGCCATTGCTCTCTGTTTTCTGCAAAACACCTTGTTTTACCAAGCATTGGGAGCCGGCCAGCTCCAAATGAGCTCCGGGCAGGCCAAAACAGTGCCGGCCGACACTAAATTTTAGGCAAAAATTCATTTTGTGCTCTGAGGTGAGAACAGTGCAGACAGAGCCTTTCTAGGCTCTGTTTGTCCCCTCTGCTCTTCTCTGTCATGGAAAGCCTGGAGATAAGAGCAAAGTCATTAGCGAGACCATCAATGAGCAAGTGGATTGCTTGATGATTTCGGACATGAGTTTGGACAAAAATTAATGAATGCAAAAACAATGACCCCCCATCTTCCTCTTATCATGAAATGAGCTCAAAAAGGGAGGTAAAGACGCTTCAAGGTTCATCAAAACATCATTAATCGACGTATGACGACCCTCGACACAATAGACTTGGCATAACGTCCGCCCGAACCCAAGCAATATAACTCATGTTCTTTATGTTGGTTGGTTCATTTTAAGCCAAATTCATTAGTCTTTGCCATTTTTTAATCCATTTGTCTAAGGTGGTGATTACGTCCACTAAATGAGAAGCATGTCAAACGGAAAGTGATTCTCAACATGAAAGAGAGACTATGCCGTTAACGATGAACCTCCGTAAAAATTAAGCCACTAAGCATAGATCTCTAGCTCATGTTTTGAACAACCATCAACCGATTGAAACAACTCTAAAATGAAAGAAATGAATGATAAGTTGATTGTTTAAAACGAGGTTCTTAACATGAAAATTAAACAAAGAAAGGCCAAGAACAACATACAACAAGCTATATATGCGAACATATGAGACAACAAGCAAACTAATCAAAGCATGAATTAATTAAATAAACTAGGACAGCTTAAAACAGCCTCTAATAAGTGAAAAACAGTGGCTCAAAGTGTATGAAAAGAGTCCAAAAAAGCTAAACAACAAGCAAAGAAAATAAGGCTAGTAAGCAATAACAAGGAGGGGTGGCTAACCCCTCCACCTTTGAAACCTCAAAGCATGATTTTTATCTACTTTTAAACTCTGAAAATCAGTTTGAAAGGTCAAAGAAAAGAGTGTAGAGACAAGGGTTGGGCTATGAAGTAAGGTGTAAGAAAGAGTGTTAACCCTCTCTACCCTTTGGTAGCCATTCAAACCCAAGTTCTAACACTTGAAATAGGACCAAAGCAATATGAAAACACAAGAAATAGGTAGAGAAAGACAGAAATGAAAACAAGAGAAAGATGGTAAACCTATACCTCATGGAGAGGATATGTTCTTGTTTGTAAATCAAACTTAGTCTAAGCAAACCCTCAAGTTTGAATTTTGATGCTCAAAGCTCAACTAAGGCTCTAAGGTTTTGGTGTGAGAGTGTGTATGGTGGATGAGTATGGTGTAAGGATGGCAAGCTTACTCAAAGGTGACTTGCACAACAAGAAGGAGCTCTCAAACAGGTGTATATGCTCTTTGGAAAATTTTCAGCCCCCAAAACAGAGCCAAGAGCTCGTATTTATAGAATTTAGGCCAAAAAGATCGAAAATATCTTCAAAATAGAACAGTTGGCCCATTCCCACCCAGAACAGTGTTTCTTGCTATCGAGTGCTGGCCGGCTCCCAATGGCTACAGTCGGCTCCCAATGTGTGTCGGCCGGCAGCCAATGCATTCCCCTGTTGCCCTGTTTCAAACACAGTGCAGGCTGACTCAGGATGTAAGAATGAATTTCTGGGGTACAAATAGGATTTAACATGAAAGGTTTGGGATTGGTTTTGGAGCTCGAACCCAAATTCCTTCGTTGAGAACTTGAACCACACTCAACACAACTTTCATTATCGAGTGCACAGAACCAAGCGTCCAAGTCTTGTGGGCAGTCAAAAATGGGGTGTCTACACTTGGTGAATCTGATTAGGGAGTGTGGTTGTGGTTATTATTATGTTGGTCTGTGTATCCTTAGTGAAAGTCCAGAAACTCGCACAATTAGGGGCCAATTCTTTCAGTTAGTATTGGTAAAATGACTTTAGTAGTACTTGTATAGCTTATTAGTAGACACATACTTAGAGATTCCCAATGTATATATCCACTGCCCTATTTTTTGTTTTGGAAATAACGATTTATTAATTGAATTATAACATGGCATTGCATTGTATGGTTAGAGAAAGTGCATTGGTTTTGGTAAATGGGATTCATGGACATTCATCATATGACTTGGTTAAGTATCATGCTATTCATTAAATTTATCTCTATTGGGCATTAGCTCACCCTATGTAGAAAACAACTTGCAAGTGTTGATGATATGCCTCTGTCTAGGAGTTAGCTTGGGAGGACTGTGGAGCTGAAGGCTCATTATATTTTTTTGTTTTGTAAATATTCTTTTGTATAAGCCCAGGGTTTTCTTTGTATTAGGCTTGACCCACTTTTGTTGTAACCAAGTATCATCTTAGAAAAGTATAGCCTCTAAGGCATGAACTTGTACTTATCTACTGTTGTTTACATATGTGGATCACATGCTATAAATTTAGATCCTAGGATTAGTGAATGTATTAATGCATGTGACACTTTTTGTAGTACTTATGGAAATGATCTTGATATTAAATGATTAAGACTATAAGCATCTACAAATCTATTGAGACTTATAAATGCATATGTTGTTCACTTCAACAAAACACACTTAAACTCGTTTGTTAAGAGCTTGTTTGGCATAAAAAAAGCCAAAGGCTTTTTGGCTAAAATAACCATAAAAAAACAAAATAGATTTTTTAGCTTAATAAGATAAAATATCACATCTAAACCATAATCATTTCATTTTTTCTCTCACAAAAGTCAAAAAAGTCAAAAGTCCTATCTCAAATGAGACTTTTTAGCTCCAGACAAAATAATCAAAAAAATTAAAAAGGCAACTCACATCTCAAACAAATCCTAACTATATATGTTTGTGTTGAGTATTTTACTGTCTAAGTCATTTTGACTGTCCCATTTACCACCTTCATACATAATAAACAAAATATGCTAACATGCATAGGTATGGCAAACCTGTAATTTATTAGTACTAAAGCGTCTTATTTACTCTACCGTGCACTACAACACTAACTTCATGTTTTCTACAATGTTGAAGAAAAATGATGTTCCTTGTTTGGAATTGAAGAAAATAGTCAAAAAGTTAATATAAATTATCACATTATTCTTTTTACTTTTTTATACATCTGGTTATAAAAAATTAAAAAATCAATTAAAATAGTCAATTTCCAAACCAACCAAGTGCTTCCGAAGGCAATCTTTATGCTGTCTTATTGAAGGAGTCTTCATAATTCACATGGTTAATTACTTACTCTCTTTTTTTTCTTCATTTTTTGGCTAACAAGATGTTTAAATATCTCTAATTGATTTAGGTTGTGTTTAAATTTTAAAATTGATTAATACATAAATCTTATTTTTTGGATAATTAAGTTTTGGAGTAATGTTACAATACTACTGTGAGGGCTTATATGAATTTGTCCCGAGCCTATGTTATTGATCTGAACTGTTCATATTATAAGGTTTATTGAGTATATCATTTATCCAAAAATAAATAAAATGAATCAGACATCTGTAGTCACATGATCGAGTGTTAATTGTTTTTAAAAAAATTATTAAAATCATGGAAACTATTTAGTGTGTTTGATTTCAGTTTTTTGAATCCAATTTTTTGAAAACTGAGTTTTTTTATTTTTCGTGTTTTTTTATTTTTAGTGAATATTTTTTAAATTTTAAGCATTTTTTTTTTTTACTTTTATAGATGCACCTTACTTAGAAGTATCTAAAAAATAAAATATTTGTGAAAAAATATTTTAAACAATTAATAAATATACAAAAATAAGAAAAATATACTAAATTTTTGTATTTTTTGCATTTTTAGTATTTAGTGAATTTTTTGAAGATTTTTTTCATAAAAATTATACTTTTTAAGTGTATTTATGTTAGGTGTGTCAAAAAAAATTTAAAAAAAAAATTGCTTAAAATATTAAAAAAATTCAGTAAAAACAAAAAATACGGAAAACAAGAAAGTAGAATTTTTTGAAAAGTGTTTTTAGAAAACTCAAACCAAGTATTTTAAAAAAAATAAATGTAGTTTTATTATGGGGCTATAAATATCCAATTAATTTGGATTTTTCTATGGATAATTTATTCGACGAATCCTACAATATGAATAATTTGGATTATCAAAATAAGTTTGGATAAGTCTCGATTGGGCTGCACAACAGCAATCCTTTGTCTCTAAAAACATGTATACCATATGCAAGTTATGAGATTTTGTGTCATTGATAGCACAAAGTGTCATAACCAAATCACTTTATGTCATAACTTTGTATTATAACCAAACACCTTTGAGAGATAATAGAAAATCTCTTCCGTCATAACAAAAATTAGAACCACAATAGATAATAATTAAGAGTCATAACCAAAATAATAACAACAATATGTCATAATTAAGCCATAACGAATACCACAATGAGTCACTAACACCACAATAGATTATAATAAAAAATGACAAAAATCATAACTAAAGTATATATAATAGAATTTCCTCAAGTTATATTATGCTAGGAATTCAAAACAAGCATGTCTACAAATTCACAAATCCTTTTTTTCATTTCTTTGTATAAATTCCTATTCAAATCCAAGATCTAAACACGCTTTGAATCTCACTTGGATTTTCTTTCACAGCTTGCTCTTTCTTCCAATTTGGATAGAATAAAAACCAAACGTGGACAGAAAGAAATGGTTACTCCAAGCTTCACAAAACAGATTCATCCAAAGCCCTAAAATCTTCAGCAAGGGCCATAACTGAATCTTATACTTTGGCTTGGTGGGGGTGGAAATTGCAAAAAGCATCTGTACTTCAAATACTTAGCTTCCACAATTCAATCAGACACTCTTCAAATTGAGGGGAATCCAGGGGGGTCAAGTGTTTGATACACTTTGCATGAAGAAGAAGCAAAGAATTTTCTTTATCCTTATTCTGGTTCAAGCTACTAAAGTTATTTTTACAAAAAAATGTTACATATTACTAGTTTTTTCAAGAAAATTTGACCTATAAATCCCATTTGGAGGAATAGTGATCAGTTTGGTACTAAAAATTTTTTTATAGACCAATCAGTTCCATTGAATTTGGAAAGGTAAATTTAATATATTTTTTGAAAATTGGGTTTACGGTTATACCATTATTTTCATTTTTTTTTTTTTTTTTTTTTTTTTTTTTTTTTGCGGGAAAGGTAAGATGTTGGAAAATGGCTTTGGAACAGTTTTGGAAAAATCTTTATTTTTTGCTAATTTTGAGCATTAATTAAGGTGGGACTCAAGCGTTATTTTTAACGTTTTTTATTGGATTCATGTTTAATGCCGCGTAGTGAATAAAACCGTGTATTTGGTAGCTCAAAACCATTTCCGAATGAATGAGAATTCAACGCGCATTTTTCAGATTCGTGGAAATGCATTTTGGCTAGTTTACTACACATTTATGAAATGTGCTTGTCCCATATTGGAAAGGCTTGAGGAATTGTTTGGATTTATAAACCTTAGCATTGGATACTTGGGATGGGCCCCAAGGGATACCCAATTTTGTGGAAGGGTGAGGTTATGGGTGTAGTGGGCTAGACCCAAAACTAAAACCACACGCGTGTGCCGCCACCGCCAGTCGGTCAGGCAAGCTGAGGTTGGGTTGGGCTTCTCCAGCCCAATACTTATCTTCTTGGGCCAAAAACTTTTGTAATTTATTTTTTATTTTTTATTTTGGTTTCAAAATTCAAAATAAATTAGTCCAAAATTTTTTTCTTCACCCAAACAGGTCCCAAACTGTTTTACCCTTCACGGAACAGGTTCAAAACAGGTTCATACATGTTCATATCAAAGTGAATCTGTTTGGACAGATTCAAATCTGTTTGCTGCCTATTCAATCTATCCGAACAGGTTTCTACCTGTTCGGAATAGCCATCTTTTCTTCTATAAAAAGCCTTCAATTCTAACATTTTTCAATTAGATTTTTCTATCATAAATTCGTCCTCCATCTCTGTGTTTCTCTATATTTTTTCTGCATTTATTTTTAGGAAAATAAAGAGAAAGAGTTACAACAATTTTTGGTTCGCCAGACTTGATTTTATAGTACTGTAAAATCAAGTGTTAGTCGTTGCATCCTAGGAAGTAGATGCCATTTTAACTCGAAACACCGGAGCGAGGGCGAAATCTACTTTAAGGAGATTCTGTTCAACACAAGACTCGACATTAATTTCTGTAAGCATTTAATTCGGGGAATAATTTATATAATTATTTTCTTAATTATTTTATTTTATTATTTATTTAATTTATACATTTAATTTACACACATACACCTTTGTGGGTTCTAACATAAGATACACGACCTATTATTTTGTGAAATTCAGTTGAGTGAATCTAGTGTCACAAATTTACATTGATTTCCATTGAGCATAAGGTCTTCTGATATGAGAATCTTTCTGGGGTGGGGTGTGGGTATTCAAATTTGTGGTGAATTTTGATATGAAAATCTTTTTGATTTGGAATGACTTGAAATGTGAGATTCTTCAAAATTTCAAAATGAGTACAAAAACACTTTAATAAGTTTTAGGCAAATGTATAGTTTTCAAATTGTGGGTTTTGATTTGGAATAGTTGGAAATGTAGGATTTTTCAAACATTTCAAAAGGAATACAAAAATCCTTAATAAGTTTTGGGTAAATGTATAATTTCAAACTGTGGAGTTTTGATTTGAATGTCTTGAAATGTGAGATTTTTCAAATATTTCAAAAGAAGTACCAAAATTCTTTAGTAAACTTTGAGCAAATGTATAATTTGAAAGTGTGGGGTTTTGATTTGGAATGGCTTGAAATGTGAAAATTTTCAAACATTCCAAAATGAGTACAAAAATCTCTTAATAAATTTTGAGCAAATGTATTTTAAACTATGGGGATTTTGGTCATTTATGGGTATTAATTAGCATCCACAAGTGTAAATTATTGTCTTTTTTATGACTGAGCAAAGAATCCGTGAAATCCGTAATCCGATCCAGTCCAGTCCAATCCGATAGGTTTGGATTGGTTTTTTGAATCCGTGGTTCAGTTCCGGATTGAAGAATTAAAAATCTGTAGTCCACGGATTGGTTCCGGATTGAACCCCACGGTTCCGGATTGGAACCGATCCGGACCGTATACAAATAGTCTATATTTTTATTATAATTCCTCTCCCATGGTATCTTCTCTTATTCTATATAAAACCTAAACTCAAACCTAAACCCTGTATAATATCTTCTTTTATTATTTTTGTTTGTTAGTTTTTAGTTTTAATTTGTAATGGTCTAAATACTTATGGTGAAACCAATTTTCTTATGATTGTTTAAATTCTAGAACATTATATCGCTATTATAGAAAAACATGTTGCTATTGTTGAACTAATATAGTGCTATGTTTATGTTTTTTTGAAATTAAAGTGTTATGTATATATTTTTTTGTTATTTAATTATGTTAATCCGTGATCCTAAACCGATCCAATCCGCGTTTAAATGGATTGGTTCGGATTGGTTCCATGATTTAAACGGATTGGATTGGTTCTAATTTTTCAGGAACCGTAGATAACGGATTGGTCTTGGTTTTATCCCAATCCGATCCAATCCGAACCATGCTCACCCCTAGTCATTTTTACACAAATAGGACTTTTGGGTTCATTAGATTATTTAGAGGACTTATTGGCTACTAAGATATGGAAATGAGATTTATTGGTGCTTTCTCCTTTTTTTAATGGGTTAATTTCCCTTTTTTTACCACTAAATGATTGTCAAATTATCTATTTAGTCTTTAACTTTTGATTGAGTTTGCTGAAAGTCTACTTAGTTTTTAAACTATCAATTGAATCGATAAAGTTCCAAAAATAATTAATTCAAACAAATCAATTCCTAAAAGTGTTTTAAAAATAAAATATAAGTCTATAGTATTATAAATTAATAAAAGACCTTACCTAATTACGATTTTATATAGAAAAACCTTAAATTTCTATCTTGCCTTTAAAAAGTATTTTGTTATTTTTTTTAATTGGTATTAGAGTTTGGTTTCTTAGCCTTGTCAATAAAATTATATGAGTATTACATGTATTGAAGAAGTACAATTAGATAATTTAGATATGATAAATTACACCGACCTCCCTTGAAGTTTGAAAAAAAAAATATACGCTCCACAATTTTGATATAATTACATTAAATTCTTTTCATGAAATTTAAATTTGATGAAAACGTGCTTAAAAATTATATTCAGTCATTTCATCAAATGTTTATCAAATTAAGGAAGAGTCATTGTTTTAATCATCAAAACTAACAACTCATCAAATCCTTAATCAAATTTGAATTTGATGAAAATTTTAAAAAAAATGAAACATTAGAGATTTCTTTTTGATGAAAAAATTTTGGAATAAGATGGAAAATTTAAAAAAAAAAAATGATGAAAATTTGTTGGAAAGATTGGAGTAGTTCATATCAAATTAAACTTTTTAGTCAAATTTGAAATCAAATTAAATGAAACAAATGGGTAAAGGATTGGAGATGCTCTTATGAATCAAATTATTTTTTGGACATTCGGGTCATAAGTCTATTTTCAGAATTTTTTGAGTGATAATCTGAAGTTCTATTCTCTTGAAGTCAAAAGGACAATAACAATTTGAAATACTATATCCTAACTATTTGTTTATGTGTCTACGTAATCTACTTTTCTGTCCATATCACCACCACCACAACCAGCAGCCATCGCCACTAGCCACATTCAATGACTTTTTTTAGCAATGACAATTTTGCTAGCGACTAACCGGCTGCGATCTAGCAGTAGTGAGTTAAAAATGAAAAAAAAAAAAAAAAAAAAAAAATTTCTTCAGCATAATATTTCACTGATAAAAAAAAATTCTTCACCCTAATGTCATACACAAAAAAAAGAAGGGATTTTTTCACCAAATTTTCTTCTTTTTTTTCGGTTTATTGGTAATAAATCCATTTTATTGGGAGATATGACATTAGATTCAATGATTAATCTTTCATGGAGATAAGGACATGAACAATGAAATTATTTAATGAGAAGAACAAATTATTATTTTGAAGAATTTTTCTTTCTATTTTTACCTTACTGTTGCTAAATCACCACTGAATTACCACTTTCGTTGAAAAGTCACGGGAAAGTTAACGGGGTGACTTGTGGTGGTGGTGTTATGAATAGATAGGCAGATTATATGGACAAATAGGTCATTTGTGGACAAATAGGAGGATGACAAGTAAATAGAGAAGTTGATAATATATGACACTTGAATAAATAAGTAGACAGTAGACAAATTGACAAATAGGTAGGAATAATATGGTCTTTCAAATTATTTTGTCCTTTTGGCTCCAAAAAGGATGGAGTTTAAGACTACTGTCCTAAAAATTTTAAAATTAGAGATATAGCCCGAGTCTTCTATTTTTTCTCGTTTTTATATTAATTTATTTATATTTTTTCTCTTCTTTATATTTATTTATTTATTTTTGTTGATTTTGTAAGTCTATACCATTGCTCAAATAAATACATCTAGGAGGAAACTTATTTGGTTCGAATAATATTCCCGATTTTGTAAATAATTTAAATAAAAATAGGAAAATTATATAGAAACTTATTTTTTTGACTTATTTTCTAGGTCCAATAGTATATAAATGGGAAGATTGGCCGATAATAAGAGAAAACATAAGAGAGAGAGAGAGAGAGAGAGAGAGAGAGAGAGAGAGAGAGATTCTAATAGATTGTCACATCATTGAGTTTGAGAAGTGAGTTTAATTTCTTAGCTTAAGTAGTATCACCCATAAAAATATATCTTTGGTATTGTAGAATTTGACTTGCCTTTCTCTCTGGTTTAATCATGGACTGGGGACATTGTTCGAGCGCATAAGGCTCATCACAAGTCTTGTTTGATGATTCGAATCGTTCATTTTATCAGACCCTTCACGTATGTCATCTAAAAAAAAAAAAAAAAAGAAAAGTCGCTCTAATAATCATAGCTTATTTAATTTATCACATTTATCATTAACAAATAGATAACAAGTATGTTTTTGAAAATAGACTATTTAATTTTTTTGGTAACAATCGTGATAAATTGAATAAGTTATGAATATCTAATCGATCCAATTTTCTTGCAATATATACGAAATGTCTGACAAAATTAATGATTTGAATAATCGAAAACGAGACTCATAGTAAGTCTCGCAGATTCAACAACAACCTTTAATTTAAATCATGGACGGGAGAGGATTCAATTCCTATACAATTTTATATTGATTAGAAAACGCAACTTTAGTAAAATAGTGAGAGTGGATTAATATTAATTGACATTTTTTAAAATATAAGAACATAGAGAATGTCATATTAGGGTGAACAAAATATTTAGTAATTTTACGAGATGAACCGACGTTTTGTGAGTTGGGTTGGTTTGATTTTTGAGCACGTTAGTTTCAGTTTCGGATTTTTAAATCATCAATTCGATAGAATTGGGTTAATATATCAATTAAGAATCGAATCTATCTATCTATATGTATTATATAAAATTTTATTTATATTAATATGTTTTCATCTAATTGATCTATTACAGTGTTCTTGATTTCATATTGGCCAAGGGAAAGCGAACGAATGAAATACTGAAAATTTGATTACAATATTATTGATTTCATATTGGCCAAGGGCAAGTGAACGAAGGAATTACTAAAAATTTAAGTTGAATTTCACAACAGTTGATTCTAGTATTTTACTAAGTCATTTTGAGTATTTTACTGTCTAAGTCATTTTGACCGTCCCATTTACCACCTTCATATATAATAAACAAAATATGCTAACATTATATAGTGGTATAGGTATGGCAAACCTGTAATTTATTAGTACTAAGGCGTTTTATTTACTCTACCATGCATTACAACACTACCTTCATGTTTTCTAACTTTCTAAAAAAAAAAAAACTTCATGTTTTCTACAATGTGGAAGAAAAATGATGTTCCTTGTTTGGGAATTGAAGAAAATAGCCAAAAAATTATTATAATTTGTCATATTACTCTTTTTATTTTTTTTATGCATCTAGTTATAAAAAGTCAAAAAGTCAATTAAAATAGCTAATTTCCAAACTAACCAAGTGCTTCCGAAGGCAATCTTTATACTATCTTATTGAAGAAGTCTTCATAATTCACAAGATTAATTACTTACTCGTTTTTTTTCTTCATTTTTTGGCTAACAAGATGTTTAAATATCTCTAATTGATTCAGGTTGTGTTTAAATTTTGAAATTGATTTATACATAAATCTTATTTTTTGGATAATTAAGTTTTGGAGTAATGTTACAACACTGTTGTGAGGGCTTATGTGAATTTGTCCTGAGCCTATTTTATTGATCCGAACTGTTCATATTATAGGATTTGTTGAGTATATCATTTATGCAAAAAAATAAAATGAATCAGACATCTGTAGTCACATGATCGAGTGTTAATTGTTTTAAAAAAATTATTAAAATCATAGAAACTATTTTGTTGTTTTGATTTTAGTTTTTTGAATCCAGCTTTTTGAAAACTGAGTTTTTGATTTTTCATATTTTTTTTTGTTTTTAGTGAATATTTTTTAAATTTTAAGTATTTTTTAAAACTTTTTAGATATACCTTACTTAGATGTATCTAAAAAGTAAAATATTTGTGAAAAAATATTTCAAAAAATTAATAAATATACAAAAATAAGAAAAATATACTGAATTTTCATATTTTTTGCATTTTTGGTATTTACTTAATTTTTTAAAGATTTTTTTCACGAAAATTATACTTTTTAAGTGTATTTATGTTAGGTGTGTCTAAAAATTAAAAAAAAAATTGCTTAAAATATTAAAAACATTCAGTAAAAACAAAAAATACAGAAAACAATAAAGTAGAATTTTTTGAAAAGTGTTTTTAGAAAACTCAAACCGAGTATTTTTTAAAAAATAAATGTAGTTTTATTATGGGGCTATAAATATCCAATTAATTTGGTTTTTCCATGGATAATTTACTCAATGAATCCTACAATATGAGGGTCTGTTTGGTAACGTTTACGTTTTCAGTTTATATTTACAAAAATTTTATAAGCTGGTTTTTGTTTATTTTTTGTTTATTTTTAGAAAAACATAAACTACAAACGCGTTTGGTAATTGACAAAATGTTTAAAAAATTTTAAAAATATAAAAAAGAATGAGAAATGGCAAGTAATAGCAAGTGGCGGCGGAAGACGGTGGTGGAAAGTGGTGACGGTGGGTGGTGGGTAGCGAGTGGTGGCGAGTGGGTGGTGGTGGTGGTGGTGGGTGCGTGGGTGCGTGGGTGACGGTGGCGGTGTGGTAGCAAGTGGGTGGTGGTGGTGGTGGTGGTGGTGGTGGTGGTGGTGACGGATGGTGGGTGGTGATGGCAGGTGGGTGGCAGATGGTGGGTGGTGGTAGGTGGGTGGTGGTGGCCGATAGATGGCGGTGGTGGTGGTGGTGTGGGTGATGGTGGCATGTGGTGGGGTGGTGGTGGTGGTGGTGGTGACGGGTGGTGGGTGGTGGTGGCAGGTGGTGGTGAGTGGTGGCGGGTAAGTAGCGGGTGGTAGTGGTGTGGTGGTTGGGTGAGTCGGTGACGATAGCGGGTGGTGGTTGGTAGCGAGTGGGAGTGGGTGGTGGTGGTGGTGGTGGTGGTGGTAGGTGATGGGTGGTGGTGGCAGGTGGGTGGCGAGTGGGTGATGGGTGATGGTGGTGGTGGTGGCGAGTGGGTGGCAGGTGGCTGGTGGCTAGTGGTGGTGGGTGGCTAGTAGTGGCGGGTGGTAGGTGGTGAGTGGTGGTGGCGGGTGGTGGTAGTAGGCGGTGGATGGTAGTGGCAAGTGATGGGTGGTAGCGGGTGGATGGCAGGTGGGTGGTGGGTGGTCGTGGTCGTGGTCGTGGCGAGGGGTGGGTGGTGGTGGCGAGTGGGTGGCAGGTAAGTGGTGGCAGGTGCGTGGTGGTGGCGAGTAGGTGGCAGGTAGGTGGTGGTTGGTGGGTAGCAGGTGGTGTGGTGGCGGGTGGTGGGTGGTGGTGGCGGAAGACGGTGGTGGAAAATGGTGGCTGGTGGTGGCTAGTGTTGGGTGGTAAAAAAAAAAAAAAAAAAAAACTCAAAACTCAAAACTCAAAACGGAAACACGTTTTTTGAGTTTACATTTTTTGGCCAAATTTATAAATTGAGACCACTGATTTATAAATCAAAAATTTACCAAACAAGTTTTTATTTGAGTTTTTTAAATTTTTGTAATATATAAACAGAAAACTGAAAACGTAAATGTTACCAAACGGCACCTGAACAATTCGGATTATCAAAATAAGTTTGGATAAGTGTCGATTGGGCTGCACAACAGCGATCCTTTGTCTCTAAAAAAAAATGTGTACCATATACAAGTTATGAGATTTTGTGTTATTGATAGCACCAAGTGTCATAACCAAATCACTTTATGTCACAACTTTGTATTATAACCAAACACTTTTGAGAGATAACAGAAAACCTCTTCGGCCATAACAAAAATTAGAACCACAATAGATCATAATTAAGAGTCATAACCAAAATAATAACAACAATATGTCATAATTAAACCATAACGAATACCACAATGAATCACTAACACCACAATAGATTATAATAAAAAATGACAAAAATCATAACTAAAGTATATGTAATAGAATTTCCTCAAGTTATATTATGCAAGGAATTCAAAACAAGCACTATGTCTACAAATTCACAAATCCTTTTTTTCATTTCTTTGTATAAATTCCTAATTCAAATCCAAGATCTAAACACGCTTTGAATCTCACTTGGATTTTCTTTCACAGCTTGCTCTTTCTTCCAATTTGGATAGAATGAAAACCAAACGTGGACAGAAAGAAATGGTTACTCCAAGCTTCACAAGACAGATTCATGTCCAAAGCACTAAAATCTTCAGCAAGGGCCATAACTGAATCTTATACTTTGGCTTGGTGGGGGTGGAAATTGCAAAAAGCATCTGTACTTCAAATACTTAGCTTCCACAATTCAATCAGAAACTCTTCAAATTGAGGGGAATCCAAGGGGGTCAAGTGTTTGATACATTTTGCATGAAGAAGAAGAAGCAAAGAATTTTCTTTATCCTTATTCTGGTTCAAGCTACTAAAGTTATTTTTACAAAAAATGTTACATGTTACTAGTTTTTTCAAGAAAATTTGACCTATAAATCCCATCTGGAGGAATGTTAATCAGTTTAGTTCTAAAATTTTTTTTATAGACCAATCAATTCCATTGAATTTGGACAGGTGGATTTAATATATTATTTGAAAATTGGGTTTACAGTTATACCCTTATTTTCATATATATATATATATATATATATATATTTTTTTTTTGTCTCTGTGTGTGTGCGCACGAGCGCATGCAGGAAAGGTCAGATACACAACCTATTATTTTGTGAAATTCAGTTGAGTGAATCTAGTGTCATAAATCCACATTGATTTCCATTGAGCATAAGATCTTCTGATATGAGAATCTTTTTGGGGTGGGGTGTGGGTATTCAAATTTGTGGTGAATTTTGATATGAAAATCTTTTTGATTTGGAATGACTTGAAATGTGAGATTCTTCAAAATTTCAAAATGAGTACAAAAATACCTTAATAAGCTTTGGGCAAATGTATAGTTCAAATTGTGGGGTTTTGATTTGGAGTAGTTTGAAATGTAGAATTTTTCAAATATTTCAAGGAGTACAAAAATCACTTAATAAGTTTTGGACAAATGTATAATTTCAAACTATGGAGTTTTGATTTGAATGTCTTGAATTATGAGATTTTTCAAACATAGAAGTACAAAAATTCTTTAGTAAACTTTAAGCAAATGTATAATTTAAAAGTGTGGGGTTTTGATTTGGAATGACTTGAAATGTGAAAATTTTCAAACATTCCAAAAGGAGTACAAAAATCGCTTAATAAGTTTTGAATAAATGTATTTTAAACTGTGGGGATTTTGGGCATTTATGGGTATTAATTAGCATCCATAAGTGTAAATTATAGGGTTATATTGTCATTTTTACACAAATAGGACTGTTGGGTTCATTAGATTGTTTGGAGGACTTATTGGCTACTAAGATATGGAAATGGAATTTATTGGCGCTTTCTCCTTCTTTTAATGGGTTAATTTCCCTTTTTTACCACTAAATGATTGGCAAATTATCTATCTAGTCTTTAACTTTTGATTGAGTTTGTTGAAAGTCTACTTAATTTTTAAACTATCAATTGGATCGATAAAGTTCCTAAAATAATTAATTCAAACAAATCAATTCCTAAAAGTATTTTAAAAATAAAATATAAGTCCATAGTATTATAAATTAATAAAAAAAACCTTACCTAATTAAGATTTTATATAGAAAACCCTTAAATTTCTATCTTGTCTGTAAACGTATTTTGTTATTTTTTTAATTGGTATTAGAGTTTGGTTTCTTAGCCTTATCAATAAAATTATATGAGTATTACATGTATTGAAGAAGTACAATTAGATAATTTAGATATGATAAATTACACCGATCTCCCTTGAAGTCAGAAAGGCTCGCACGGCTCTCTTCTTGGCCATATCTTGTTCGGCGGTAAGTGGGATGAGATTGATTTGGGGCAAGGATGGGTCTGGCTCAGGAGAGGCTTCTAACAAGAAGTCAGTTACCTTGGACTTGCGCCTGCTGCTGTATCTATACGTCGGTTCAAAATTCAATAGCTCTGCCCAGCCTCTGATAGGATATCGTAGCGCGGCGCGAAGAGTGTCTAGGTTGGGATAACTGTACTGTGACTTAAGAAAGTTCACATCTGCATAAAAGAAGAAAGACGGGTTAGTCCGGTTCAGAATAGTAAAACCGAGGTAAAAGAAAAGCGTAGAATTCAGCCGAGATAACCCTACCGGCTACACCCTTGTTCCAATTTATTCTATGGCCAGGAATCTGGGCTTGGTGGTCTTCAAAATTCCCAGATACCCAGAAAAAATCATCATCGTTCACGTCTTTATCCGGAGTATCCTTTATTATTTTTTCACGCCGGCGCCTTATTCGTAAGTAGTAAACCCAGCCATCTTCGGCCGATCCTATGGAGTATTGATGAAAGAGCTCGGCTAGGCCGAGGTTAAGGCCAACCTAGTGGTTTAGCGCGGCAATGCCGTTTATTATACCGTAGGAATTGGTAGAAAGTTGGGTAGGGCAGAGTTTGGTTTGCCTAAGGAATTCACAAAGGAGGGGCTGTACAGGGAAACGTAGACCGCACTCTACGATTGAAATAACATTAAAAGGGACAAAGCCTTGCTTTCCCCAAGGAACGGTTTCTGGTTCAGCCAGGGAGAGGTGAACATCATCTAGAATTTGGTAGTCCTTACGAAATTCGGCTATGGCCCCTGGTGAGTTTACTAAAAATCTATACTTCCGCATTTGTGGTTTAAGTTATATACAGATTAAACTGGGTGTAAGCTCGATCGAAGAATGGTGCTGAGTAGCTCAGTTGAGCGCTCAAAGGAGTGCCTGGGCAACCTAAGTCTGCAAAGTGAAAAACAAAGGTGTTAAGCACAGATCGTTGGACCGTGCTAAAAGAAATAAAGGCAAGATAAATGAAGTCCTAGCTCGGCTATGTGAGATGCTACGGGTCCTAGCTCGGCTGTGTGAGATGCTACGGGTCTTAGCTCGGTTTCAGCAAGGGGTCTGTTAGCTCAGTTTAAGCAAGGGTTTGTTAGCTCGGTTTGAACAAGGGATTTGTTAGCCCGGTTGAGCCTCTAGGGGTAGCATTCTTAGTTCGGTTTGAACTAAGAAGGCTGATTTAGCCCCAAGTTATAGCTCAATCGTGGTTGAGGCTTTCAAGCATACTGTTACGCAGACCTAGTACGGATCAATAGCTTGGCTAAATTAAATGTAAAGATGGTTCGACTTGTTGAAACTACAAGTATAGCATGAAGAGTTAGTTCGGTTGGTTTGTCTGGCTAGACTGACATTGGTTACAAACGACTTCCTAGTTCGGTTACATGTTGATTTTGGATCAAAACCAGTGTTTCTCAGTTTATTTCGCGAATTCAAGTGGTTCTATTACAAGGTTTTTTCCAGAAAACGAAAGGCAGAGCAAAAAATGGAAGCAAAAGTTGAAAATATGTTTTGAAAAGCAAAACAAGAGCTATGTAACATGATAATCAACAGAGAGGAAGCTTCAAATCACTTACCAGACTAAAGAGAAGAGACTGAAGATGGGAGCAATGGCAGCAAAACCACGAAGTTTCCTTAGTTACAGATCAAAGAACAAAGAAACTCAGAAGGAAGAGAGAGAGGAAGGTGAATAGTGTAATGACGGAGGCAAAATACTAGGGTTTGTTTTGATGGAAGGCCCCAAATTTGGGCGGGACTGTTCAAAAAACACGAGGTACGAAGACGGCGTGACAGCTACCTTCAGCCAATGAGAGTATGCCACGTGTCATTGGAATGAGAAGCGATTCAGTTGCTTGGATTGAAGGGACGTTTTGACCGGACAGATAGAGCCCGGTGTAAATTTAGCTCGGCTAGAAAGGCTAAAGGGAGCTCGGCTGGAAAGGCTGAAGAGTTTAGCTCGGTCGTAAGGCTAAAGTTTTTTAGCTCGGCTGGTAGGCAGGTAATCCCTATCATGTTGCACAAATGGAATTAAGGGGCAATTGAGAGGGTAATTTATACTTAAATTGGGCCGAGCTGGGTAAATGGGCCGTTCTTTGGGCCACAGTAAGAAGGCCTGGATGAAAGGGGCTTGTAGTTAGTCCGATCCTGGTAAGCCCTATTGTTATCCTGGTCCAAAGAGGGTTGTTGTTATCCCGGTCTGGGAGAGATTTGTGGATAGCTCGGTCACCGCACTTGGAGTTAGCCCGGTCATGGCGTATTGTGGTTGGCCCGGTCAAAACCTGGCTATTTGTTAGCTCGATCAGGACCTTGATGTTTGTTATCTCGGTCTGAACATACCATGGTTAGTACTGGAGAAACCGGGGTAAGAGTAGTGAATGGAAGAGCTGAGCTAAAGTTAGCTCGGTCTAGTCTGCTGCTTAGCATAGCCATGCTTACCTCAGTCATATTAGAATCCGACCATGGTGAAACCATCTCACTTGGTTTAAGCAGTGAGAGGGGTGTTGAAGGATAAGCATTATCTTTCAGGAATGTGATTCCTATGAGGACTCTACATGGAGGAGTAAAAGTCCTACTTGGATTGTGCCACGCGGAACCTATAAAAGCTCACAATATCGCATATGGAGAGGTAACACAACTTTGATTCCCGAATACACAGAGTTTTTCGTCTATTTGTCTATTTTGCTAACTTAGGCATCGGAGAGGTATCCGACACACACCCGCCGGCTAGCTCACGTTTGTGTTTTCAAGGAGTAAAGCGACGTCGTACAGAGGAGCGCAATCTTGATCAACAGGATTATACGAGGACAATATTTCGTGCTCGCACAGTTATTATTCTACTTTTCCTATTTCTGTTGGTCCTGAATGTTTCTGTTCACACTTTTGAATTGGTACTACATAACAAAACAGATTAATTAAGCTGGAAAAAAAAAGTATCAAGGATTTTCGAAACTTTTGTTTGGCAAGATGAGTTGACTTTGAGCTTTTGTTTGGATCTGAGGGAAGGATGCCATAGAAAATACTGAATAGCCATGCTTAAAAAACAAGCAACTTGTATGCTTTTTTCTTTTGCACTGAAGACGGGAGGAATGGTAGTTGCCAATGTATAGGGGGGGAAAAAAAACCAAAAAAAGAAAAAGAAAGAAATGTTAAAAGAAAACAAAACAAAATCAGCTAGAAGAAGACCAAATTATGGGAATGAATGATGGAGATCTGAGTAAACTGAATTTGTGCATGTTGGCGTACATGTTTGGGCAAGATTGAGAATTGGATCCCCAAGCCCACCCATTATACAATGCCTTTGGTAGTGGAAGCGTGTCATGTGTAGAGATGTTTTTGTTGGAAAATAAGCTTGATGGTAGGTTGCCAAACCACCAGCCACCATGTTGAACACATGTTCTTCAATGGCTGCCTAACAAAGGCTACTGTCAACAATGGCTGCCAAAATTTGTAGGCTTTCACACTATGGTTTCACACTGAATAATTGTAGGTTTTATTCTGTCTAAGCTATCTATAAATAGCCATGTATCATGAGAGTTTAGAGTATGTGGGAGAAAAGAAAAGAAAACAGAGAGTGCAGTGTAATATTTTTCAGATATTTCATAATAAATTCAGTGAGTTTATTTTCAGTTTGATTCGGTTTTAAGCCTCTCTTTGTAAATCACTAACAGTGGTTTGCACCCCACTCCCACCAACAGTGGTATCAGAGCCAGAAGGCAGCTCAATTTGCAGAAATTCTGCAAAACTGCCAAGAACAGAGTGTTCTGCGAAATTAGCCCAGAAATCAAAGTGATCGAAATTTATTTTTGATCAAATCAGTGTGAAGCTCTCGACAAGACGAGCACACTGAAAAAAAGAACATCGAAAACCGAGCACCACAGAGGTCACACGCGCTCCACGCGCCTCCGTGACGCCGTTCTCACGCGCACCACGCGCCCACGCGCCTTCACGCGCCTTCCGCCGAAGAAGACGAGTCATCTCACGCGCAACACGCGCCCCACGCGTCTTCTTCGCCCCGATTTGCAGTGTTTGACCCGAGATCCGATCCGGAGACCCAGATCCGGATCCAGGTGCTGACGTCATCAACGACGTCATCTACTGACGTCATCCGAGCCGAGCCAGCCGAGCCTCCAAGCCGTTGACCAAGCCGTTGACCGAGCTTCCAAGCCGAGCCGAGCTTCCGTTGACCGGAGCCGTTGACTTGAGCCGAGCCTCCGTCGCGCCGCGTTGATTGAGCCGTTGACCGAGCCGAACGGAAGTTTAATCCAGTGTGCCGTGGTAAGTTCCAACTGCCGATCTGAACCATTCAAATTGTTTTGGCTTGATCTAAGCCATTCGAAGTCTGTTTCGGGTGATCCAATAGTGGTTTCCAACTATTTGAAATATTCCGGACACATCTGTACGGTCAGAATTTGCAAATTCGATTCTGAAAATTTGCAGATTGTTAAAGACAACCAATGGCCAACACAAACAATTTCTTTCAGCCTCAGTTTCCAAAACTCACCAAGGAAAACTATGAAAATTGGAGTATTCAAATGCAAGTTTTACTAGCCTCACAAGATTTGTGGGAGTTAGTGGATCGAGGATATGACGAGCCAGCTACTCTCGCAGATGAAGGAACTTTAAATGATACTCAGAAAACGGCGTTAAAAGATTCAAGGAGGAGAGATAAAAAGGCTTTGTATCTACTCTATCAAGGCATTGATGAATCAAGTTTTGAGAAGATTTCAGCAGCAACAACCTCTAAAGAGGCATGGAGTATTCTTCGCAATTCACACCGTGGAATTGAGAAGACGATCAGAGTTCGACTACAGGTGCTACGTGGCGAATTCGAGATGCTGCACATGAATGAGAAGGAGTCAATTTCTGAGTACTTTAACAGAACATTGACCATTGTTAATCAGATGAGAAGATATGGAGAGAAGATGGAATCTCTTCAAGTGATAGAGAAGATTCTCCGATCACTCAGTCCCAAGTTCGAGCATGTGGTTGTAGCAATAGAAGAGTCCAAGGATCTCAGTGCCATGACCACCGATGAGTTGATGGGCACACTTGAGATTCATGAACAACGAATCAACAAGAAGGCTTCCTCAAGTTCTCTAGAGCAAGCTCTTCAATCAAAGCTGTCTTTCAGAGAAGACAGAAACGAGCAAGGGGGGACATCACAAAGAGGCCGAGGAAGAGGCCGTGGTTACAATAACCAAAGTTCTGGCTTTCAAGGAAGAGGCGGAAGAAGTCCAGCCAGAGGAGGAAGAAGTCAACCACACTTTGCTCCAAGAGGAAGAGCAAGTGGTAGAGGAGGTGGTTACTATAACCGACCAGGTTTTGACAAAAGGAATGTTCAGTGTTACCACTGCCACAAGTTCGGGCATTACAGCAATGAATGCCGAAGTAGAGCAACAACAGAAGCCGGCGAGCAAGCAAATTTTGTCGAGGAGGAAACAAACAAAGTTGGACCTACAGTCCTGTTTGTTCACCATGGAGACACTAAAAACCAAAACAATGTTTGGTATCTAGATTCGGGAGCCAGTAACCACATGTGTGGTAAAAGAGAGTTGTTCGTTGAGCTTGACGAGACTGTACAAGCACAAGTCTCATTTGGTGATTCTTCAAAGACTCCAGTGAAAGGAAGAGGTAATATTCTGATCAAGCTCAAGAATGGAGATCATGATTATATCTCCAATGTGTATTATGTTCCTGCCATGAAGAACAACATTTTGAGTATGGGACAACTCCTAGAGAAAGGATACGACATCAGCATGAAAGATTGTCATCTTACCATCAAAGACAATCTTGGTAATTTGATCGCTCGGGTGAGAATGTCCAAGAATCGGATGTTTGCATTGAACATCCAACATGATGCTGCGAAGTGTTTAAGTGCCATCATCAAAGACAAAGACTGGCTATGGCATTTGAGGTTTGGACATCTCAACTTTGGAAGCTTGAAGCTGTTGTCAAGCAAGAATATGGTGAGAGGGCTCCCTCATATTGCTCATACAAATGAAGTCTGTGAAAGCTGCATTCTTGGCAAGCATCACAGAACTAGCTTTGCCAAAGAAGTGAAGTGGAGAGCAAGAAAGCCGCTGGAGCTAGTGCACACTGATGTGTGTGGTCCATTGAAGCCGATGTCAAATGGACAGAATAGATACTTTCTCACCTTTATTGATGATTTTAGCCGGAAGACATGGGTGTACTTTCTTAAAAGAAAGTCGGAGGTGTTCAGCATATTCAAAGAATTCAAAGCTTTGGTAGAAAAGCAAAGCGGCTACTACATCAAGACATTGCGATCAGATCAAGGTGGAGAATATACATCAGATGCTTTTGAGAAGTATTGCAAAGAGCAGGGAATCAAGCATCAAACAACACCATCCTACACGCCACAGCTGAATGGTGTTGCTGAAAGGAAGAATCGCACAATCTTAGATATGGCAAGAAGTATGTTGAAAGGAAAGGGACTGCCCAAGCAATTTTGGGCTGAAGCCGTATCATGTGCTGTGTATCTACTAAATAGATGCCCAACCAGGAGCCTTCATTCTATGACTCCAGAAGAAGCTTGGAGTTCACATAAGCCAAGCGTCAATCATCTCAGAATATTTGGGTGTGTTGCATACACCAAGATTCCAGAAGCAAGAAGAACCAAGCTTGATGATAAGGGAGAAAAGTGTATCCTTGTCGGATATGGAGATAGAACAATGGGATACAAGTTGTATAATCCCATTACCAAAAAGGTGATCATGAGTCGAGATGTGCTATTTGAAGAAGAAGAAGCTTGGAATTGGAATCAAGATGAAGTTGTCAAAGATGCAGAACTTATTCTTGAAGATGAAACATCAAAAGCTCCTGTTGAAATTACAAGAGAAGTTCAAGATGAGCCACAAACTCCTCCACACAGAATTCCTGCACCTAGATCGCCAGTTTCTCACAGAAGTGCTGCATCATCATCATCATCAGCATCAGCATCTTCAGATGATAGTTTTTTCAAACAACCAAGACCAATGAGAAATTTGCAGGAGATATATGAAGCTACAGAAGAAGCAGATCTGAATCTGTACTGCCTACTCGCAGATAGTGATCCACTTACCTTCTCAGAAGCCATCCAGGAAGATAAATGGAAGAAAGCAATGGATGAAGAAATTCATGCCATTGAGAAAAATGACACATGGAAGCTTACCAGTCTACCAGAGGGCACAAACCCATTGGAGTGAAATGGGTATACAAGACAAAGAGGAATGCACAAGGCGAAGTGCAACGCTACAAGGCAAGGTTAGTAGCAAAAGGTTACAAGCAAAGAGCTGGTATTGACTATGGAGAGGTGTTTGCTCCAGTTGCCCGATTGGAGACTATCAGGCTAATAATTTCTTTGGTTGCCCAGCACAAGTGGCAGATTTATCAACTTGATGTGAAATCTGCATTTCTTAATGGTTTTCTCGAAGAAGAAATCTATATTGAACAACCTTCGGGGTATGTTCAGTATAGGCATGAAGACAAAGTGTACAAATTGAAGAAAGCACTTTATGGATTGAAGCAAGCTCCGCGTGCATGGAATACTAGAATTGATTAGTATTTTCATGACAATGGTTTTGAAAAATGTCCATATGAGCACGCACTATATTTGAAGAAGGAAGCTGATGGAAGCATGTTGCTTGCTTGTCTTTATGTTGATGATCTAATCTTCACCGGAAACAATCCAGCCATGTTCAACGACTTTAAAAGAAGCATGGTCCAAGAATTTGAAATGACAGATATTGGATTGATGGCTCATTTTCTAGGCATTGAAGTGGCACAAAGAGAAGATGGGATTTTTATTTCCTAAAGTGGTTATGCTAAGGAAATTCTCAAGAGATATGGAATGGAGAATTGCAATCCAGTGAACACTCCTGTAGACAGTGGAGTGGAGCTCAGAAAAGGTACGAAGACAGGTGATGTGGATCCAACTTATTTCAAGAGCCTAGTTGGAAGTCTTCGCTATCTTACTTGCACCAGGCCAGACATACTCTATAGAGTAGGAATGATCAGCAGATATATGGAAACACCGGATCAGTCACACCTTTATGCAGCAAAGAGGATTCTTCGCTACATCAAAGGTACAGTCGATGATGGTTTATTCAATAAACCAACTGATAATTTCAGTCTTGTTGGCTACTCAGATAGCGACTGGGGACGTGACTTGGATGAACGGAAAAGTACTACGGGGTTTACTTTCTTTATGGGAGATACAGCCTTCACATGGTCATCCAAGAAGCAAGCCATTGTGACATTATCGACTTGCGAAGCTGAGTATGTTGCAGCCAACTCAGCTGTGTGTCATGCAATATGGTTACGGAACATGCTGAAGCATTTGGGATTTCCACAAGAAAAACCCACCGAGATCTATGTTGATAATCGCTCAGCAATTGCATTGGCAAAGAACCCAGTTTATCATGAAAGAAGTAAGCATATTGACACCCGCTATCATTTCATCCGAGAGCATGTGAAAAATAAAGAGGTGGAATTGTTGCCTTGCAAATCCCAAGATCAACTTGCAGATATTTTCACGAAGCCGTTGAAGAATGATATATTCAACAGAATGAAAAGAATGCTCGGGATGAAGCAGTATGGAGAATCAAGCTTAAGGGGGGATGTTGAAAAATAAGCTTGATGGTAGGTTGCCAAACCACCAGCCACCATGTTGAACACATGTTCTTCAATGGCTGCCTAACAAAGGCTGCTGTCAACAATGGCTGCCAAAATTTGTAGGCTTTCACACTATGGTTTCACACTGAATAATTGTAGGTTTTATTCTGTCTAAGCTATCTATAAATAGCCATGTATCATGAGAGTTTAGAGTATGTGGGAGAAAAGAAAAGAAAACAGAGAGTGCAGTGTAATATTTTTCAGATATTTCATAATAAATTCAGTGAGTTTATTTTCAGTTTGATTCGGTTTTAAGCCTCTCTTTGTAAATCACCAACAGTGGTTTGCACCCCACTCCCACCAACAGTTTTTAAGTTCATTCAAAATGGCATTTAAGGAGCTCTGATTCTGCACTTGCCAAATATGTCTCAAGCAATTCTTTTCCCATCCGGGATTAATTTGAAAATCGATAGTAGTTTTCAATTCCATTTGCGTTTCTGTCTTGATTATTATTTGCATTTTTTTTTGGATTGTCGTTTGTTTTTAGTGAATTTTTTTCATAATTTAGTTAAACTTTTTACTTTTTTAATGCATCTAAAAAATTAAAATAATTGACTAAAATATGAAAAAAGTTCAATAAAGATAAACAAAAATCCATTTAAAAATAGTTTCTGAAAATATAATTTTGTCAAACTGGTTAATAATATTTTTATTTTTTTAAATTCCAAAAAAAAAAAAAAAAAAAAAAAAAAAATTCTCAAAACTCAACCAAACACACTGTCCAGCTGCTGCTTTCTAGATTCAAGTAGCCATGCAGATTTCACTTGAAACGTAGTCCATAATTATAAACTCAAATAATCTTCTTCACTGTCTTTCAATTGGCAGCAAACAAACGCAGAAGATATGTTAGATTTGGCAGACCTTCAGGAACAGCTTAAGGTATGTACACACCCAAAAGAAATCAAACCAACATGAAACAATTTTCAAATCCTACCTCATGACTTGCTAGCGTACAGATAATAATATGAATTGAGAAGGGTGGAAATGAAAAAGATATAGCAGATCTAACTAATCTTTTTTTTTTTTTGAATGCAAATGTATGTGTAATTCAATTTGTAGTAACTCTGTTTAGTTGAGAATAGGTGTTGTGCTGCTGGTTGTACCTTAAGTTGTAAGGTTGACCAAATATTTGAATTATGGGAGGAGATAATGACCAGATTTAACAAACCTGATCTGATATGGGATTAGATGACTTGTGTAAATGAAGGGGAAAATCTATCATTTGCACCACATGAGAAGAAATTTATGATTTTTAGTGGTGAATGTTACAAATGTTTGTAATATATGTTGTGTCAATTTATAATAAAAGCTACAAATGGTGAATTAATGGTGTGTAAGTCAAAATAAAAGTTATATTTTTTATGGTAATCAGTAGGACTTTGATCCTATCCATTTCCTATATGTAATGGAAGATTTTCGTTACATAACTAATCACTATAAAATAAGAAAGCAAATTTATAATTAATTTTTATTAAAAAAGAGTATTACACTCATCGTTGAATGATAGAATGTAACCTCTCCATTACAAATATGCAATGGAGAGGATTACCATCCTAAGCGGTGATATATACTTTTTGTAGTGAGCAAAATTATGTCATATTTTTATTTATGTTACCAAATTTTGAGATGGTATTATGAAAGGCATACCATATATTTTTTTTTATGACTAGATATAATAGCAACTCCCATCAATTAAACACCAAAATATTTTTGAAGTTAAATTATAATTTTTACCCTTTAAAGTATTACTCAATTTTCACTTTGATCGCCGTGCTTTAAATTTTTTGAATTTGAATTGTAAACTATTAAAAAAAATTCAATATTGTCAATTGCCATCAAATGATAATGTTTGCATTTGTCGCTTTCTTCTTTAATGATGATAATGTTTGTCTGGTGCATTGGTAGCTTTCTTCTTTAATTATGATAATGTTTGTCTGGTGCAGTTATTGTGGTTGTTTGTTCATACCTCACTGTGCATTAGTGTGAATTATTAACATTTCTTCCAAATTTATATTAAAAACAAAATTATGGTGTATAACTTTTTTTAATAGATAAATATAAAATAAATATTAAGATAATTCTCTCATCTAAAAAAATACTATTAGTAAGATAATCCACTGAAGTAAAAGAAAATACATATATATATATAACTAATTTTATCAATACATAAATTATACTCACATAACAAATGATTAATTTTATTAATAAGTAAATTAACAATTTTTAATGATATGAAAAATATTTTTTAGTTAATCATTTTATTAATAAATAAATCATTAAGTTAATTAACAGTTTTTAATGATATGATAAATATTTTTCAATAAACAATTTTGATAATTTATTATCACATAGGAGAGTTGGTTTTTTATTTATTTTTATTTTTTATTATTGTGTTTAATGAAAATTTATAATAAACGATAGTTGTAATTTCTAGTATTAAAGAATCGATTCATATTTTAAACAAACCTTATGGGTGCATTTGTAATTTGTTAAAAAATAAGATATTTATGTTTCATAATTGACTAAGAATATTTCCGTAATTATGAAAAAAATCTGTTTTATGATTGACCAAAAATATTAGCGTAATTACGAAAAAAATATTCACTAAATAAGTAGGCCACTATTAATAAATTATTCAAAACAAAAGGACAAAATAAAAAATAAAAAAATCTCAAGCAACGAAACAATTCTTATATATATAAATATATGATATGCCAGACAGTTATATGTATTATCCACACAGAAATACTAACACAGAAGGAGGACAACAACCAAACGCAAACACACACACACACACACACACACAGAGGCGCAAGCTGTACGTATGAAATGGATACAATAATGAAGAATTTGCTTAGATCTGAAATGCATCGTAAAGACGATTTATGTCTTAAAATTTAAAAATCACGAATCATTTTTGTTTAGCATAAATCATTACCACTAAATTATATTAAATTATGATTGATACACGACCTATCTTTTTTTTGTTACGGTACACGACCTATCTTATTATATACAACAATGAAAATAATTATATAACATAATTTGAATAACATATTTTTTACATAAAAAGATCTAAAAATTATACAATTTATTCAAATCAAATCAAAATCACAAATATTAAATACAATAAAAGCCCAATTACTTTGTCAGAGTTTTATCTCTACCCTAAGATAAAGAAATTAATTCTTCATACCCATATAACTACAACACTTTTTATATTTTTGAAACTATATTTTTTTTACACATTCTCAATATTAACAAGTAGTATGGAAACACTTATTAATATTTGTCTAATAAAATTATGCATGAATTTTTTATTTATAGCATTACTAATCTATTAAGTATTTTTAATATATTTTATTTATTAATTTTATATTGTGATTTTAAAAAAAAAAAGAATTCAATTGAAATAAAGAAAAAAAAGAGAAGATTTTGTGGTGTTTTGAGAAATTGGTAAAAAACTGGCTTTATGACTTTTTTTAGTCTAATGTCCTTTTATAAGTAAAAACTATGAGAGGTGATGTGACCTAAAATGAATAAAAAATCTAAAAGTTGACTTTTTTTTTTTTATTCTCAAAAGACCCTTTTATTTAAAAATGATGATTTTATTAGGTCTTCACGTGACTCGAGATAATTGGGAAGTGTGTACAGATAGATGGGTATACAGGTAATGTATGTACATTTTATTTTTTTAATTTTATTTTTATTTTGTGTCTTCTACAACATAATTCAATGGTAATAAAGCAAAACTATTATATTTATATAGAAAATAAATACAATAATATTTTTTATTTAGGGTTGATTTGAGAATATCAAAAATTAGTCAAAAAGTTATAAATAAAATCAAAAAATTAAACTAAAAAATTAACTAGTATTTCTTTTTCTCTCTATTTTTTACATATTTTTTGATAAAAAAATTTTTTTTTAAAAAATTCAAACATACAAATTTTGTTGCCTTATATTTTAACTAAAAATTTTAAAAATTATTAAAATAGTCTATTCTCAAGCTAATATTACTTTTTACTTTTTTAAAAAAAAAAATTAATCTTGTCACCATTTTTAATTTATTCTTTATAAAAATATAAATATTAAACAATATCCCAAGAACATTTAATGTGTAATTTTTTCACCATTTATAAATAAATAAGATTAACATATTTTATATATTATAAATTTATATTTGAAAAAGTTCAAAAAAATTATACCATCTTATATGAAAGTAAATACAATAAAAATATATCATATTCTCAAATTTACTAACATTTTAACAATAGTTTGGTCATGATAGTAAATAAAAATAATATGCAAATAATAAATTTATTCATAATATATGACATTACCTATTAAGCATAAATTTATAATTAATTTTGGTCTCTTATGCTTATTCTTTATTTTTTCAACATTGTAATTGTGTATAATTTTTTTAAGAAAGAGAAATTATTTTTATCATATTCTCTTATGCTTATTTTTTAGTTTTTCTATCCTTTCTATATTCGGCATAAAATTTTCTCCTCCATATCTAATTTGTATTAATACAAATTTTACTAATTATTTTAATATTATCCTATTTATTACAATTTTCACTTAAAAAACTCATTCTGGTTGAGGCAGATACTCTATTGTAGGAGTATTGTCTAGTTTGTATTAAATAGCTTGGCAATTGAAATTGAAAAAACTAAATCAATAATCATTATAATTATTTGTCAAAAAAGTAATCATTATAATTAATGAGTAATGTTATATAAGCAAATATATATATATATATATATATGTATATAATAATGTAGTTCATTGTGGACCTTTGATTTTAAAATAAAACACCATTAAAAATGAATTTATTTAATAATGTAGTTCGTTGTGAACCTTTGATTTTAAAACAAAACACCATTAAAAATGAATTTATTTACAATACTAATAGTATTGTTATATCATTCTTACTAATAAATTTGTTTATGATTATTTTTTATAATTTAATAAAGAAATAACAATCACTTTACCCAATGATTTCGTAAAGATATTGTATGATAGAAATAGACACCATACCATGCATCTTAAATTATTTATTTGTAGTAATTATATTATTTACGACTCATTTGGGAACATGATATTTTAATAATTTTTTAACTATTTATAAAAATATATACACCTTTTTAAATGTCTAGAATAATAAAATTGAGTAAACAAGTTGGGAAATTAAAAAAAAATGAAAAAGTCACAAGCTATGATAATTAGGTTTACAGATTTAATTTTATATAAGTTAATTTTACGTTTTGTGCGCCCTCCATTTTAAATTGTTGGGAAAATTACAAAAAATTAAAAAAAAATCCATAATTTAAGCCTTTTAACAAAATAAATCCTGACTTTTAAATTTTGTCAATTTAAACTATAATTTTTTGATTTGTTTTCAACATAAACTATTAGACTACTTCCGTTTAAGTAAAATCGATGAAAAAAATAATCTTTTAATTATTAAAATCAATGTAGGTATACATAAAATATTTAAAATATATATAAATTTTCATGATTTAATAACTAAACTACCTATTTTTCTATCAATTTTACTTAACAAAAATATGCAACCCATTACAAAGAAAACAGTTAAAAAATAATTGTATTGAAAATGAATGAATTATAAAATATATAATTATCTGTTAGATGAAGATTAATTATTATTTTATATTTAATTGCTAAATAGGAAGATGTTATTTACTTTGTAAAAAAATTACTATGACAAAACAAAAAAGAAAGATTTGTGTTCCATGAAAACCATTACGAAGAAAACGATTAGTTAAACAAAATTTTGTTAGTTTGTCGTTAATCTCACTCAATAATTACTAACACCGATTTATGTCCTCTTTTATGTTAATTACACTTACAAATCTAATTTCTCACGCTAGTTGCTAACACCGATTTGTGTTCTCCTTTATGTTAATTCCACTTACAAATCTAATTTGCACACTAGTTACTAACACCGATTTGTGTTCTCCTTTATATTAATTGCACTTACAAGTCTAATTTCTCACACTAGTTACTAATACCGATCTGTGTCCTCATTTATGTTAATTGCACTTATAACACAGTAACTCATTGTGTACCCAATTTTACTCTCTTCTCTGAAGTCTAATATCTCTCACAAGTTATTGTTAACAAGGGCCTGTTTGTTTTGAGAGGTGATAGGACTTTTGGATAAAATCCTTACTAACAATGTACACATTAACAATTCTACTCAACTTAACTCCAAAAACAATCTATATGTATTTTTTTTTTTTTGTTAATCACACTTATAACATAATAATCATATATGTAGCCTACTTTCCAGAAACATGCCAAATGAATTACCTGAACTATTTATTTGAATATCATAGTCTGTTGGAAGTCTAATATCCCTCACTGTCTACAGAATGGTCTGTTGGAAGTCTAATTTCTCTCACTGACTATAGGATCCGTTTGTTTTGGGTTATAGGAGATGAGATTGGATTAGGATGGATGTGGAATTCACTAATATTGTGTTTGTTTACAAAATGAGAAAGAAGATTCACAATACCTTGGGATTATGATTGGCCTCCATGGATGGGATTAGTAGTCCCCCATGAGAGATAATATTAGAAAAACAATCTCTTGGGATTCGAGAGGGATTTACTATTTTACCCTCTATTATCCTACCTAATTTACATACTCTTCTTGATTAGTATGGTATTTTCTCTATCATTTTTTTTTAATTGTTCCACCTTTTTTTACTACACCATTCTTTCTATGAAAATATTTTAATATAAAAATATAATAGTATAATAATATTTATACTAAAAAAAATTATATTAAAAAAATAAAATAGTACCAAAACAATATATATTTATGAAATAGAATTCTTATATTAAAATATATTTTTTTTAGAAATTTGAATAGGAAAATAAAGTATAAAATATAAATAAATTTGTTTTTATTTATAAAATTATAAAAATAATTTCCATTTTAATCATAAATTTTGTTACTTTTTTTTTTTTTTCATTTTTAGTGCATTTTTAAAAATTTGATAGGCATTACCTTATTGATTTAAAAAATTATATAGGTCCTAAATTTTCTACCCAAAAAAATGATCAAATGTCTCACATGAGTGTGAGGTCTACAAAATATAGACCGCATACTCATGTGAGACCTTTGATAATTTGTTTAATAAAAAATTTGATATCCCTAATATTCCATATTCATTTAGTAATTGATCAACACGGCAAACAATAGAAGCAAATTGTCATCTCTATTTAATGCTCTAACCTGCTCTGGTACAAACAAGCTTTGTGTAATCCAAAAAAAAAACGTGAAATCTCTCTCCACAATGGTTTGTAGCCAGTTCCTCCACCTTCTTCTGGAAGCTTATTGCCTTCTCTAAAACAAGTTTTTGAAGCTTTGGTCTCTTTTTGAACCATTTTTCTTCCTCTCTTTTATTACACATCTACCTTTCTGAACCATTTTTCTTCCTTTCTTCTGTTACACCTCTACTTCCCATTTCAGAGGAGTTAAAGCTTCAAATTCTATTTCAGAGAAGGATTTTAAAGCTCTCTCAACTACCTACAAAAAATTTAAAGGTACATTAGAAAAATCAAGCAAAGACATGTCACTACGCCAAAACAGGGCATTAACGGCGGTTTTTTTAACGGCGGTAACGAAAACCGCCGTTAAAGGTACTATTAACGGCGGTAACGAAAACCGCCGTTAATGTATCATTAACGGCGGTTTCGTTACCGCCGTTAAAAAAACCGCCACTAAAAGTGTCTTTAACGACGGTAATGAAACCCATTTTTAACGGCGGTAACGAAACCGCCGTTAATGCCCACTTTTAACGACGGTAACAAAACCACCGCTAATGCCCAACCATTACCACCGTTAATGACGGTGGTCTTTGCCGGCGGAGCTCCGGCAAAACTCCGGCGTGCTCCGGTGAAACCATCTACAATAAAGTAAAAGTAATGTTTAAATATTTATTTAGGGAATATATTTCATGAAGAGTGGCTGTGGCAGAGTGGTTGGTGTGGGTGGATGAGAGGTCTTGGGTTCAAAACTTGGGGAGTGCAAGAAGAAAGAATTATTTTTTGAAAAATTTAAACCTATTTACGGCGGTAAAAAACTGCTGTTTTTGGTCCTATATTACCGTCGTTTTTGGTCGACTTCTAACGACGGTGATTTACCTTTTTACGACGGTTTCACTTTTTTCGACACGCGCATAAACGGCGGTAACGAAACCGCCGTTAATACCGCCGTTAAAGGCTTTAACGGCGGTTTTATAGCCTTTAACGGCGGTAAAAAACCGCCGCTAAAGCCCAATTTTGGCGTAGTGTGTTTTAATTCTCTCTCTCTCTCTCTCTCTCTCTCTTATTTCTTTCCCCTCAAGTTTAACAACACCAAGGAAGCACTGTTAACTTTGATTTTACATAACAATCATATATTTTTCATATAATAATCATGATGGTCTGTTTGTTTGAATTTTTGGAACTTCGTTTTTATTTTTCAGTTAATTTCACAAAAAAATTAACACAAAAAATTATTTCAAAAATTAAATTGTAAAAACTACAGTAAACAAAGTTTTTACAAAGAATTAGAATCACATAATAATCATAAATATTATCACCTAATTTTTTGTACATACATATGCTTCTACAGACCATTTTCTTCCTCTCTTTTATTACACATCTACCTTTCTGAACCATTTTTCTTCCTTTCTTCTATTACACCTCTACTTCCCATTTCAGAGGAGTTAAAGCTTCAAATTCCATTTCAAAGAAGGATTTTAAAGCTCCCTCAACTAACTGCAAAAAATTTAAAGGTACATTAGAAAAATCAAACAAAGATATGTTTTAATTCTCTCTCCCTCTCTTACTTATTTCTTTCCCCTCAAGTTTAACAACACCAAGGTGTGAATTGTAATGAACTTATGTATTTATCTTTTATATTATCCATTAAGGGTAATTTAGTCTTCTAGGTTATTAGGGTTTAGTCTATGCGATTATATATTTGTACTTGGCTTTGGTTTTCTATAATCAGAATAAACAGAGTTCTCTTCTTTGTTAATATGGTATCAAAGCGTGGTTACAAGCATTAGCATACCTATCGCAGTCGCAGGTCATCATCGACCATTTGCAGCTGTCTTCCTTCTTCACAAGGTCGTCTTTGCAGGACCATCGCAGCTCTTCCTTTCTCTTCGAATGGCAAGGCTGTCTTCACACGCAGGACCATCGCAGCTCTTCCTCTCTCTTCGAATCGCAAGGTCATCTTCGCAAGACCATCGCAACCTTTCCTCTCTCTTCGCCAGATGGTTACAAGGTTTTGCTCGCTGGCCTCTGGTTCATTTGTCGGAGACCTAGGTTTGGTATCTCACTGATCTTCTTCGTCACTGAGTCTCTCACTGACCTAGGGCTATTTCAGTTGAAGTGGAAGAGAACAACGAAGATGGAACTAATTCTGACTTAGCTCTATTCTTCTGACCCAGTATATCTCAGGTCGGTCATCTCTCTCTCTCTTATCTGCTGCCTTTCTCCCTGGTTTTGAATCCACTGTAGTTTGGGTATACCAATATGGCTGATGATAAATTGCAAGCTATCACTACTAAGTTAGATGGTACCAATTATTCTTATTGGTCTCATGTAATGAAGAATTTTATAATGGGTAAAGGTATGTGGAACTATGTTATTGGTATAACAATTAGACCTACGGAATCCAAAGAAACTGAAGATGCTGTTGCTAAATGGGATAAGGAAAATGCACAAATCCTTACTTGGTTTCATAATTCAGTTCAAACTACGATTGGTATGAATTTTTCCAAATATTCTACCTCTAAACAAGTTTGGGATTATTTGAAAACTATGTACCTAGAGTCTAACTTTGCAAAACAGTATGAACTTGAGATGTCTATTCGCAGTGCTAGTCAGAAAGATAAGTCTATTCAAGAATTCTACAATGAGATGACAACTTATTGGGATCAGCTTGCTTTAATGGAACCATCAGATTTGCAGTTACTTGATAGTTATACCAAGTATCGGGAGAAGCAACGTCTTGTTCAGTTTCTTATGGCCCTTCGTGATCAATTTGAGCCACTTCGAGGGGCTATTCTTCATCGGTCCCCCTTACCTTCTGTTGATGGCGCTATCCGTGAACTTATTGCAAAAGAAACTTGGTTCAAGGTGGCTCATGGTACTCATGCCTCCCAGTCAGTTTTCGCCACTCATCCGCTCTTGTCTACCCCACCATCTCATTTATTTCAAGTTACTGGTAAGCCCAAGCCTCGGGTTTCCATGGATGAGTGCAGCTTCTGTCATCAGAAAGGTCATTGGAAACATACTTGTCCTAAACTTTTGCAACCCAAGGGTCGTTCATCTGGTCTACCATCCTCTAAGCCGATATCTTCAGGGTCTCGCTCATCTACCGCTTTCTCTGCACCAGTCTCTGAGAATGATCAGTCTTCCAACATGCAGTCTATGTTTGAGCAGTTCAAGTCTTTCATGGTGGCCAATCCAAATTTTTCGTCCCAAGCCTCCGCTATGACTACCACTTAGTTAGGTTTGTCTGGTTCATCCTCTTCAGGTAATACCCACACTTCGTGGATTTTTTATTCCGGTTGTTCACATCATATGACCCATGTTGCATCTTTGCTTAGTAATTGTGTCTCTCCTTCTTCCTCTATCACTATTGCTCCAGCTAATGGTTCTTCTATGCCTGTTCACTCTATTGGTTCTATTTCCTCTTCCAATTTGTCTCTTTCTCCTGTATTTTATGTGCCTCACCTCTCACTCAGTCTCATTTCTATTAGTCAATTATCTGATTCCGGTTTTGATGTTGTTTTCTCTTCTTCTCATTGTGTTGTGCAGGATCGGGTGTCCAAGAGGCAGATTGGGATCGGGCGTAGAGTTGGAGAACTATATATCTTGGACAGCTTGCACGTTTCTCTACAAGTGTCTTCTACTGCATTATCTTCTTTTTGTTTAAACAATAAGTCTTCTTTATTTTATATTTGGCATTCTAGGTTAGGTCATCTGTCGAGTGACCGTTTGAGGATGTTAGTTCGGTCTGGACATTTAGGCAATTTTCCCATTGATGATATTTCTGAGTGTCGTGGTTGTAAAATGGCTAAAATGTCTGCTCTTCCTTTTAATAAAAGTAGTTCTATTTCTTCTTCCCCTTTTCAATTGGTTCATACTGATGTTTGGGGTCCTTCCCCTATAGTTACCAAGGGTGGTTCGCAATATTATGTGTCTTTTGTGGATGATTATAGTCGGTTTACCTGGGTGTATTTGATGACTCGAAAATCTGATTTTTAAAAAATATATTCTAATTTTCACTCCATGATTCGCACTTAGTTTTCTACCACCATTAAAGTTCTCCGTTCTGATTTGGGGGGTGAGTATTACTTGTCCGAGTTTGAGGAGTTTTTAGCCACTCATGGCACTATTCATCAATCTTCATGTTCTGACACTCCTGCCCAAAATGGTCGAGCTGAGCGCAAACATCGCCATCTCTTTGACACAGCTCGCTCTTTATTGCTCTCGTCTTTTGTCCCTTCTGTCTTTTGGGGAGAAGCTGTGCTCACTGCTGCATATCTTCTCAATCGGATGCCTACTCCTCTTCTTTTCGGCTCATCTCCGTATGAGCGTCTCTTTGGTGTTACTCCCAATTATTTTGTTTTGCGTATTTTCGGTTCTGCATGCTTTGTACTCCTTCTTAAACGGGCGCGCTCTAAGCTTAGTTCTCGTTGTGTCCTATGTGTTTTTTTAGGGTATGGCATTAATCAGAAAGGTTATCGATGCTGTGATCCTGCCACCAAAAAGCTATATGTGTCTAGGCATGTCACCTTTTTAGAAAAACTACCCTACTACACTATACCTTCCACCCCTGTTCCTCTTACTAAGGATGAATTGGTTCATGTTGACCCATTTCCTCAGGATGTTTCTCCCGATGAGTTTGTTTCTGATCTTGAGGTCTTTACCTTGCCCCTTACTAGCACTTCTGATATCTTGTCAGCCCCCTCTCCAGCTCCCGCTTCCCCTGCTCCTCTTATTGTTTGTCAACGACGTAACGCACTTCCAAGCTCGCCTGTCTCTAGCTCTTCTGTCCCTCAACCTGTTTGTTTGGATCCCGCTCCTCCTGCACATCATCGCTTTCCAAAGCGAGATCGTCATCCTCCGAACTGGTATGGTTTTGGTAATACATGTTTTTCCCTTTCCTATCAATCTTTTCTTTCTTGTCTTCATACTTATTTTGAGCCCAGGTCCTACAAGGAAGCTTGCCATGATCCCAATTGGATTGCTGCCATGAATGACGAGTTAACTGCTTTGGCTAACACTCAGACTTGGGATTTGGTTCCATGTCCTGCTGGCAAGAATGTTGTAGGCTGTAAATGGGTGTATAAGGTCAAAACTCTTTCTGATGGTTCTTTGGAACGGTACAAAGCTCACTTGGTTGCCCAGGGCTTTTCTCAGGAGTATGGGATTGATTATGATGAGACTTTTGCCCCCGTTGCCAAGATGACTACTGTTCGCACTCTTATTTCTGTTGCCGCTGTCCATCAATGGCCTTTGTTTTAACTTGATGCCAAAAATGCCTTTCTGAATGGGCATCTTGCTGAAGAAGTATATATGCGTCCTCCACCGGGTCTTTCTCACCCTCCTGGTGTTGTTTGTCGTCTTCGCCGTGCTCTATATGGTCTCAAGCAGTCTCCTCGTGCTTGGTATGAGCGATTTCACTCTGTTGACCTACAGCTTGGTTTTCGCCCTAGTCATCACGATTGTGCTTTATTTGTTCGGCGCACCTCTGTTGGCCTTGTTCTCCTTCTCTTGTATGTGGATGATATGATCATCACTGGCTCTGATTCGAGTACTATTGAGGAGGTTAAGCATCAGTTATTTCAGGAGTTCGAGATGAAAGATTTGGGGTCTCTTCGATATTTTCTTGGTATTGAGGTTGCTACTTCTCCTACTGGGTATCTTCTCCCTCAGACTAAATATGTCCATGATATTCTTTCTCGTGTCAATCTCACTGATAACAAAATTGTCGACACTCCTATTGAGTTGCATGCTAAGTTTTCTGCTTCTGATGGGTTCCTCTTGAGGATCCCACTTTGTATCGCGAGTTGGTTGGGTGCCTTGTTTATCTCACTGTTACTCGTCCGGATATCTCATATGCTGTGCACATTCTCAGTCAGTTTGTTTCTGTTCCTCGTTCTACACACTGGGCTGCCTTACTTCGTACTTTGCGCTACCTTCGTGGCACTTTGTTGCAATGTCTGTTGTTATCTGCCTCTTCGGACTTGACTCTTCGTGTCTATGCTGATGCTGATTGGGCCGGTGACGTCTCTGATCGCAAATCCACTTCTGGTCTTTGTGTTTTTCTCGGAGATTCTCTGATATCTTGGAAGAGTAAGAAACAGTCTGTTGTTGCTCGTTCCACTGCTGAGGCTGAATATTGTGCCATGGCTCATGCTACTTCCGAGATCGTTTGGCTTCGATGGCTTCTTTCTGATATGGGTGTCTCCCTTTCTGATCCGACTCCATTGTATTGTGACAATCAAAGTGCTATACAGATTGCCCATAATTCCGTCTTCCATGAGCGGACTAAGCATGTTGAAATAGATTGTCACTTTGTTAGACAACATCTTCAGGTTGGCACTCTTACTCTTCCTTTTGTTCCCTCCTCTCTTCAGTTGGCCGATTTTTTTACGAAGACTCACACTGCTGCTCGTTTTCATTTTCTTCTTGGCAAACTTTCGATGCTTTCTGCGCTCGCATCCTCAGTTTGAGGGGGGGTGTGAATTGTAATGAACTTATGTATTTATCTTTTATATTATCCATTAAGGGTAATTCAGTCTTCTAGGTTATTAGGGTTTAGTCTATGCGATTATATATTTTTACTTGCCTTTAGTTTTCTATAATCAGAATAAACAGAGTTCTCTTCTTTGTTAATACTAGGAAGTATTGTTAACTTTGATTTCACATAATAATCATATATTTTTCATAAAATAATCATAAAGGCTCTATTTGTTTGAAATTTTTGAAACTTTGTTTATATTTTTCAGCTAATTTCACAAAAAAATTAACACAAAAAATTATTTCAAAAATTAAATTGTAAAAACTACAATAAATAAAGTTTTTACAAAGAATTAGAATCACATAATAATCATAAATATTGTCACCTAATTTTTTGTACATACATATGCTTCTACAGATATAAATAATGTCATCCTCAACTGGCAAAGAAAAGTAGAAGGAAAAAGGAAAAGCTGTTATCCAATGTCCAGCGAAACCTCAAGGATTTGAGTTTGATGATAAATCATTGTAGAACCATGTGAAGGTTGTATACCATTAGGTAGGGGTGCAAATAGATGTTGGTCCTGCAATTATTGCAATAAGAAAGTAACAGGCTCATATTCAAAAGTCAAGGCTCATTTGTTGAAGTTTTTTAACTATGGAGTGGAAGCCTGCAAACCTATAAAGGATGATGGAGTCTTTTGAGAAGCTGATAAAAAGTCAGCTTTCAGCTTTTTGCTCATTTTGAATCACATCATTTCTCACATAATTTATCTACAAAAAGATAAAATAAGCTAAAAAAATTAAAAAAATCGGCTTTTTATCAACTTCTTAAAACATTCCGATGTTTTTGAAACACTCAAAAAGGAGCATGAAGTAGCAGAAAAAATACGAGCTCAACAACAATTGGAAGTAAGAAAAAAAACAGATTATGTGTCTCTACTTGAAGGATCAGACTTGCTTCAAAACAAAAAAAAGAAAGGGTTCAATTTCAGAACCTTTGGCAGCTGCATTTAACTACAACTTGTTTAATTTATTATTTTTGTCATAAAAAAAATATATGATTTACTTTTTAAAAACACAATTGTCATTTATTTTTTTGAGAAAAATACGATAGGTTGAACAAGTTTCAATTATTAAATCGATTTAATCTTTTTTTTTTGAAAGAAATAAACGAATACTCAACAAAAATAAATCGTTCAGATTATTGAAATGGACGGACGCACGCAGCCCGGCGATGGAATCCTCCTTTCTCTCTCTCTATGTATATGTATATATATATGATATGCGGAGAGTTATATTAACCACACAGAAACACTAACACGGGTACAACAACCAAACACAGAGAGAGAGAGAGAGAAAGAGGCGCAAGCCGTACGTCTGAAATGGATACAATGGCGACAGATGTGCCTTATTTGGGTTTACTTGATGATATACAGATGAGAGCAGACAGGAGAAGACATTTTCGGATACGTGACAGATACGAATATAAGGCGTCTGATTTTGGGAGATCTAATTCTATGGAAGATGCAATATACAGCGCAGCTATAGCTGGAGACATCCATGGCCTGACAACAGCACTACAACAAGACTCCGAACTCAATCTTCTCAACCAACTCACCCCGCGAGACGACACGATTCTTCATATCGCCGCAAGACTAGGCCATCACCATCTAGCGGAACATATCCAAAGTTGCTGCCCAGACCTTTTCGAGAGCAAAAACTACAACAATGATCATCCTCTACATCTTGCTGCAGCTGGGGGTCATCTATCTATAGTCCAGTCTTTGATCACTAATGCTTTACGGTTTGCGATTTCTTCTGGGCGAGAAACTGAAGCAGAGCAGGACATTTTAGATGTCATAAAGGGGCAAAATAAACAGGGGAATACTCCATTGCATATGGCCGTAAAGGATCATCAATACGAGGAGGTGGCTTTGTTTTTGTTTAAGCGGCCTGGAAGTCAAATAACTTCATGTGTACCGAATCTGGAAAAAAAGTCAGCCTTGTATATGGCCGCCGAAGCAGGGCATCAGGAGGTCTTTGAGCTTATGATGCAATTCGTTGCTTTGAATGTTGACGCTCAAAATATGCTCAAGGATGGCCGACCACTCCTGCACGTTGCTATTACAACAAGGAACAAGGGTAATTCAATCTTTTACCACTATTTATTTCTTTATATACAACATGCTGTTTTCTATAACTCAATTTCATTGATTCTAATTAATTTGAATGAGCCTTTCTCCGGTCGGGCTTCGTGACTCATCACTGAATTTATTTCGATGATTTGAAGCATTTGCTTTTCTTTCAGTCCACATAAAGTCCACAGAGGGCGCTGTTAGATTTTGTATGTCTCGAGCCAATTAATTTATAGTACTATGTTTGGAACCTAACTTTAAGGCTAAAATAGCCTTAAATAAAAAATAAAATAAAAAAAGCCCCGGCAGTAGGCTGTCACAGTGACAAGTTGGTAAATTACAATTTTGTCCATTTAGATTAATTTTAAAAAATGTGAAGTTAGGGACAAATTTGTAGCTTGGCATCTATAAAAAAAAGACAAAAAGTCAAAAAATCACTATCCTATTTAAGTTACATCATCTTATTTAAGTTATATCACCTTTCTATCACATCACTTCAAACCCAACCCATATTTCATTAAAAGTCAAAAAGTACATTTATTTAGATCATCCCAAACTACTAATTTCAAATATCATTTCAACACATTTTTCAAAAGACTAACTCAAATAAAAATCCATCACATTTTTCCAAACACAAAAATTAAAATAGCCTACTAAAATAATTAAAAAATCAAAAAATCTCTAAAATAACTACTTTTCAAACACCCAATATATCTGTAACCTATATATAAAAGAATGGAAGCTGACAAGTGTGAATCTAACCTATCAAATTTTTCTATACACAATAATTAGAGATGTTGAGGTCCATGACGGAGTAAAACTTTGCAACAATACTACAATTTTAGAATTATTTACTCCGAATTTACCTAAAAACAAGAATTAATGGCTTAAATCCATTCCATTTGTGTATCTCATATTTTATTAATTTAATTTTCATTACACATACCCATTTTAGGACCCTAATTTGGGATCTCAGATTCCAAAACCTTAATACAACACTGATATTACGTCATTATCTACACGTGATATCACCTTAATACAACAATGATATTACGTCATTATCTACACGTGATATCATTATTTAATAATAATATACCCAATAAAAAAAAGTGATTCCCACTATGTAATTGTAACCACCTATTCAACTCATCCTACTTATTGACATATATATACAATAGGCCTGAATACATATACATGGAAGGCTATGACTGATTTCTTATATCATATCACCAAAATAACAGTATAACTGTTTCATTGAATTTCTTCTCGTCCATCACGAGATTCTTTTGATTTAAATCATTCATTTTTATTAAGTCATACATGTTAAAATTATATTGATTGGATATTCATAATAAAATTTTGAACGATAAAAATAATTTTAAAAATAAATCATTTATTTATTTATTTTTTGAAAAGAAATTTGATGGAATGATGAGCTATGTTTATAAGATACACATAACCTAGCAAAATGAACTGTGATTGTTGGACTGAGACCCATTTGAAGTAGATGGGTCAAATTAAAATAGATGATTACACTTCCAGTCAAGCCTATGTCAAATTAAAATTGCTATATATCATGTATCACTGATTACAAGGGCATACATGATTAATTCCTTAGGTAAAAAATAATCATTTAAAAAAATGATAAAAACAAATACTCAACGATTAAAAAAGAAAACGCAAAATCATGTCCTTAGGTAAAAAATAATCATTGAAAAAAATGATAAAGAAAAATACTCAACGACTAAAAAATAAAGATAAAATCTACTTTATCTTCTGTGATTTACATCATTTGCACTTTATCCTCTTATTATTTAGAAATAATCACATATTCTCTTGTAATTTTAAATTAAAGTACAATATTAACACTGTTAACCGAAAATATAAAATGACCTTGACACCTTTTATTTTTTCCTTTGCCTTTATATTTTCTCATTCTGTCTCCTCTATTATACAATTAATTTAATTTAATCACATAATTTTTCTAACTTCTTAACTCTATTTCTAATTTAATCTCATATTACATTATAAAAAAAAATATAATGTATAATATAAGATAATAAAATATATACATATATCTTATAAATATAAGTATATTTCATATATGTATATATATCTAACTCTCTGAATATATATATATATATATATAAGAAGCTTTAGCCTTGTTTGATGCAGCTTAAAAGCTACTTATTTCAGCTTTCAGCTTAATTTAAACTATTTTGATGTGTTTGATTTAGCTTATAGCTTATAGCTTATAACTTTTTGGAAGTCAGAAATCAGCGTATTCTTTGAGTAAAGCAGGAGATGCTTAATTTATAAGTCAGAAATCAACTTATGTTCATAGTTATAAGTTATAAGCTGTTTAGGCATAAGCTATAAGCACTTTCCCACAGCTCTACCAAACAGGGCCTTTATCCTGTTTATGGCTCTTTTTTTTTTCTTTTTTCTTTTTTAATTTTGTCCTTCATTTTGAATAATTTATTAATGGTGGCGTATATGTTGAGTGAAAGTTTTTTCATAATTACGCAAATATTTTTGATCAATTATGAAATATAAATCTTTTATTTTTAAAAAAATTATAAATACACCCATAAGATTTGTTTAAAATATGAATTAGTTCTATAATATTAAAAATTACAACTATTGTTTGTTATAAATTTTAATATGTAATTCATATCCCATCTCTCCATATCACTGATTACATGGGCATACATGATTAATATGTAATTCCTCATGTAAAAAATAACCATTGAAAAAACATGATAAAGACAAATACTGAGCGATTAAAAAATAAACGGTAAAATTCACTTTATCTTATGTAGTTTAGGTTATTTGTATTTCATCCCCCTATTATTTAAAAATAGTCACTTACTTTAATGTAATTTTGAATTAAAGTACAATAATAACATTGTTAACGAAAGTATAAAATAACCTTAATACCCTTCTGTGTTTTTTACTTTGCCTTTATATTATCTCATTCTATCTCTTCTGTTATACAATTAATATTTAATCACATAATTTTTCTTACTTCTTAACTCTATTTTTAATTTAATCTCATATTATTATTATATATATATATATATAACTCTCTGAATATATGTATATTATAAAATATAAGTATGTTTTATATATGTATGTATGTCTAACTCTCGGAATATATATATGTATACATGTAGCCAAAGATCTTATGTGGCTGATTACCTTTTCAGAAAGAGCAAAACTCATCAACAAGGTTTTAAAAAGCGGCCGCAACCGTTACGTAACGCCGTTACGTAACAATTGTGGTGGTTACCGCCACCTGTTACGGCCGCTTTTGCAGTGTGATTGAGATTCACGGGTGTGTTGGCCGTAGTGGCTGTTGTAGCGGTCATAACGGTGTCGTAACAGCCGTAACGGCTTGTTTCGCACTGTTACATAACGGTTCCGAATTGCGTCTTTCGAAAAAACACACCAAAAAAAGCTAAAAATTAGGGAAGAGGGATAAAGAGATGAAGAAAGATAAAGAGAGAAGATGGAGGAGCAAGAGATAGAGAGAGAGAGAGAGAGAGAAGAGGGAAGATGAAGAATATGTTATTGATTTGTTGAATTTGTAAGACCTATACTATTATATTCAGCTGCTATCATTCAACCATTTTGTTTGTGTGTGTCTACCTATATATTGTTCGAAAATAATAATAATAAGTGTAGTCATTATCTATTTGGCTTGGTTAAAATATGTATATATATATATATATATTTAGCCTCTTATTTATTCTCTTACTTTTTCATTGTTTATCTTATATATAATAGTTAGTAATTGATTTTTTTGTATAATATAAAGTCATTAATTATTAAAATAAAATGTAAAAAACTCAGTTTATAGTGAGTTAAAAATATGAAATATATTGGATCATACTTAAAAATTTACAAAAATTGATCAATATTTATTTTAAACCCAATAAATATGATCATAGAAAAAAAATATGCGTATCGGTAAGTTTTTTCAAATTGTGCGAAAAATAAAAAAATTCACGGTTCCGCTTACCGCAAACATTACGCTACGACCTTTACACCCCGCAACCGCAACCGCGCCACTGCCACCGATACAGCGACCGCAACTGCTTTTCAGAATCTTGCTCGTCAACAAAGAGGCCAACAAAAATATAAAATAAAATAAAAAAGAAGAGCAGAATGTTTCATTTCTCCTAATAAACTTCATGGGTTTATGAATAAGCATTCAAGAAATCGGGATGAGAACATGTGGGTCTTGGGATACGAAAAATAAAATAGTGACCACCAGTTTCAGCCAGCGGCGATCCCCATTCATTCCAGCCCCTCCCCATCTCCTTATCACACACCCTCCACCGGTGCGAGCCCCTCTTCTCTCTCTCTTCCCCCTCCACTCCAGCCAACTCTTCACTCTCTATATTTCCTCTTCACCCTTGCGAAGATCAAGAGATCGAGAAAGAGACCCACTTCTCTGCCACTTCCTCCATCCCCACCTTCGATTAGTTCACTTGTCACTTCATCTCCACCGCAAATAGCGTCGCTGTCCACTCCATCGCCATCGAGTTTGCCTTAGATATACTTCAAATCTTTTTTTGTTTTTTATGCTACATTTGGTTAGAAGATTTGAGAAGAGATTTGAAAAAGAAAAGAGAAAAAGTGTGTAAAACTATGTAAAATGTAGATACATTTTATTAACATTTCACCTACCTTTTCCTAATCGAAGCGGAGGCGGAGAGAGATGGATAGGGGAAGAGGGAGGTAAGCAGAACAACTGGGTTTCGAAAGAAGATGGTGAGTTGAGAAACCCCCAACCCAGATGAGAAAGTGGGAGTTTTCTCGAAAAATAAAGGCTGTGTTTGGAGAAGCTCTCCAAACACATTTCTATCCATTGATTTCAGTGTGGTATTTGTTTTGAGTTTTTAAATTATAATTCCACATCCACTTTTGAAAAATTCTTTGCAGACTGGAAAATTTGGCTAACCCAGTCGTCTTCTTGGACGTCCGGTCGGTTGACCGAAACAGTGTTCGTTTTTTTTTTTTTTTGGCATCTATTATTTTTATATTTTAAATAAAAAATATTTCAAGATTTTTTTTAAAATTTTTTATGAGCTTTGAATAGGATTTTGGGTTATGTGTTTGGTTATGAGTTGTAAGTTTTTGAATTATCATATGTCACATCATTTATTTCAAACTCAATTCAAAACTCTTTTCAAAACTCATGACCAAACAATTTTTTCACACTCAAATCATAATTCTATAACTCACAAACTCAGAATACAACTCTATTCTCAAATCATATTTAGAAAACTCTATCAAACGCTACCAAAGATTTTCTAAAGAAAATCTAGAAATGGATCACTTATCTTTTTGGGTTTAGTGATTGAAGATCAAATATGGGTTTGGTGATTGAAGATGAAGAGAAGGGTAGAATTATTTTTTTATATTTTAATTTTATCTTAATTTAAAAAGAAAAATAAACCTACCGTCAAACATAGGGAGTGCATTACAAATTCTATTAGTTTGGATAGAAAAGATAACAGTAGCATTTTAGTCCCAAATCAAACCACAAAGGTATCAAACCACCAAGAAGGTAATTGACTATTTGTAAATGATAGGAGGTAAAGTATAGTAAAGCCAATTTTGCCCAAAAATTAAAAAACAAATAATGATAATGATGATATATAACATAGGTGTTGATTTATGATTGCATGTTACTCTAGTAGATTGAACTATTCTATGTTAATTTAAAGATTATTCAACAATTAACCATAATGCCATTAATTTGGTTCAGCTTAAAACTGACTCCTCCTAGTGATGTTGCATTCAATTTCAGTTTATTTTTATTTCCTAATGAATCGGGGTCTTAATCTTTGTTTTTAAAAAATTTGCAGTTGTTCTTAAGACAGCATTGAAGTATGTGCCATCTCTTATGGATGCACCTGACGGAAGAGGGAGGAAACCTCTTTCGTATGCAGCATCCATAGGTTATGTTGATGGGGTTCGCTATATCCTGGACACATTTGTTGATTGCATATACAAAAGAGACGGTGATAAGTCTTATCCCATTCATGAGGCATCGAGCCAAGGCCATATTGAAGTTGTTAAGGAGTTTCTACAACGTTTTCCAGATTCAAGAGAGTTGCTAAACGAACAAGGACAAAATATTCTTCACGTTGCTGCTAAGAGTGGGAAAGCCAACATTGTTAGTTATATGCTTAAAGCCCCTGAGCTTGAGATGCTTATCAATGACACAGACCAAGATGGAAACACCCCATTGCTTTTGGCCACAAAGAAGGCTCATGCTGAGATAGTGAGCATTTTGACATGGGACAAGAGAGTTAGGTTAGAGATAGAGAATGGTGAAGGCTTTACCGCTTTAGATGCTGCTCTCAATTACGGGTGGAACACTCCCTCAATTCACCAGGTATTATTATTATTATTATTATTATTAATGATTTATTTACATAATTTTTTCCATCTCAATCTCTCTCAATGAGATCTTATGGGTAAGAATCTCAATTATATAGATTTGAACTGTAAAAACTGTGTAGATGTAGTGATACTGTATTATTATTATTATTATAAAAAATAAAAGTAGGGAAAAATTAAATATGGAACCAAAAAAAATCATCATCATGAGAAATTGGCAAATTTAACTTGGTTCGGCCAATATAGCCTACGTCCACCGGTCTTTCCTGTTTGTTTATTATATTTAGTCATGTGATTAAGGATTATTTTGGATATGGCTTAGAGCAATTCCAGCCATATTCTTCATTTTTCACTAGCTAAAATATAAAAAAAATATATTATTTATTTTACCTAATTCCTTTTTTATCTATACGCTCCAACGTTACTTTTTATTTACCTATCTATAGACACAAACTGTTTAAAGAGCCTTTAAAAACTCTTCAAATGTAATTAGTCTTGAAATTTTTTGTTAATATAACTATTGTAATAGTTAGTCCATTGGAATGACTAAAATATGCCGATGGTAGCTATAATAGATAACATGCTTCATTTAAAGAGTCTTTTAGAGATGCTCTTATAAGCTATATTTTTTTTATTTATTATAAAAGGATGTGCAGAAAAGTAAATAGGTGATATGAATTAAATAAGCTAATAAACAAATTTTATTTTTTTTTTAAATGTTGCCAAAAGAGAATTATATATTATCTACTATCACTAAAATGATAATGGTTACACAAAATATATCCAAATAGAGGATTTATACAAAACCAACTGATATGAAGTAATATTTCTTTCTTTAAGGACATTCCAGTTTTCTACGACTGGTAATTCCTTAAAGCATCTGATGTAGTAGAATATTTCAAATGGCTTGCCTCTCCCAATATATAACAATCCGATTGTACGTCATGTTGATTTAAACTGTCTCTACATAAGAAGTTAAACCCAAAATTCTATAGTATAAATTGTGTATTTAAATAAAATAAATAGATTCATATTTAATTAAATTGATTTACAAAATAAGAAATCATGGAACTAAATCATACAACATAATGAATAGAAATATTCAAAAAAAACAAACACTAAAATAGAATAGTATTAGAACCAAACCGAAACCTATGTAATACCACAGTCTCCTTAAAATAGATTCGCCGCCTCATCGTGGGTGCTGGAGGTATGTTAGCATCTATCTCTCAAGATACGATAGTTATAACCCACTAAAGCAGAAGCACCTTCTGTTTAGTTCTGGCAAAATGACAATGGCAGCATTCTCCCACACAGGAAGAAGAATACAAGTGTAGACTGACTATATAATATGAGAGCCAAAAATTTTATACTCCAACCAAAGAGGATAGTCTCCTTTTATACACAATTGGAGAGAGATAAGGAGCCTTCCAGCTATGAAGGCTGGTAACAAATGCAACCAATCATTCCTACAAAATTAATGGAGTAATGTACCAAAACTGATGGGATATAAGTGTGTAAGTTACACACAATATACACATGTGTGTATATATATATATCAGTAGCCACCTAACAGAATTGGACCAAAAAGATTAGGTTGGTAGACCACTAATCCGGCCCAACCGGAACCTAATCCATTCTAGTAAGCCTTAACTGGGAAGCTCAAGCCCAAGTCCCAAGTCTCAAGATCCAAGATCCACGATCCACAACCCACGGATCACATACCACAGACCTGGACCCAACTTCCGTCCGGGCGGGCGGCGTGCCCTTACGAGCTCGCATGTGGCAATTTTTGTATAACCAACTTGGACCATAGTTTCGGCCCAAGCCTATCCTTGAAGCATCCATAACTTCCTTTCTTCAGAAAATTTGGATGCCCCAAAAGGTTCATGCCCTTATCCAAAACTTGGGACTTAAATACCCATCAATGCTTACTCGACAATCAATATGGGATAAGTAGTTATACACTATTCCCAATACCTCATTCATGAGACAGCTTTATGAGACAATTTATTATTCAATTCTCAATGATTTTTGGTCATTCTTTTTGTAGTTTAAAGATCTTGTTACAAAGAATCTAAACCTATTTCATACCACCTCAACTGGTGGTTGGGACCTACTTTAATTTTACATTAAAGTCACAATAAAATTATTTTTTTTCAACAATCCCCTATATGAATAAAATTGACCGAATAAAGAAAAACGGATAATGTTTAACAACAAAGACTCGGAGAGAGAGCACACTGACTAACCCTGCATAAAAAAAAGTAGCTGTTGGCCTTGAACCTTTAGTAGTGAAAGCCTATCGGATTTACTAGCTGACCAGTGAATGTGACGTCTTGAATTGTTCTGCCGTTCGTGTAAACCGAGACAATAAACCTCACATAGGAGTTAGTCCAACCATTATTCTTGTTCTCACTGGTATGTCCGGTATGGCCATGGAATACTAGCCTGGTTCAGTGAGTGTTTTTAAATAATTCTGCCTTGTCAATTCTTAAAGAAGCGGCCCCACTTCTCATTCACATAGGTGACCTATATAAGATATCTCACTATAACACGGTTGACAATTCATATCACTTAGGTTATTAAAAGTAATAGCTTAACCTTCCACCCCCACAGGGTATCACTGTATAAAGGAATAGGTAAGAAGATTTACCTCTTTAGTGACTCACCCATTACACACAATTAGGTTTTGAACCTAGATCTTGGGATCTCTAGTCAACTAGTTTGGGTTTTCCATTCAGGTAACATTAACTAAAGGCCTTAACTCCATTCCTCTTGACGACGTTTCTACTAACTCTCGAGTTAACCTTTTGATTAACGGATCTGCAATGTTGTCCTTAGACTTTACATAGTCTAGAGAGACAACTCCTTTAAAGAGTAGTTGTTGTATGGAATTGTGTCTACGACGGATATGTCTAGACTTTCTATTATACATATTACTCGGTGCCCGACCAATCGCTGATTGGCTATCACAACGAATACAAATAACGAGCGTAGGTTTTGGCCAACGTGGAATATCTTCAATGAATTGATGAAGGCATTCAACTTCTTTAGTTGCTTTATCCAAAGTAATAAACTTAGATTCCATCGTTGATCTCGATATACACTTCTGCTTAGAAGATTTCCAAGACACGGCTGCCCCTCCGAGGGTAAACACATTACCATTAGTGCATTTGGAGTCATTTATATCAAATGTCCAATTTGCGTTATTATACCCTTCTAGTACCGCTGAGTATCTGGTATAATACAACCCATAATCCCGAGTGTAGCGGAGATAACCTAATACCTACATAATGCTCTTTTTATGAGTAGCATTAGGATTGCTCGTATATCTAGTAAGCCTGCTAGCAGAGTAGGCTATATCTGGCATTGTACAACTCATTAAATACATCAAACTCCCAATGACCCGAGAATATTTTAATTGAGAGACACTCTCACTATTATTCTTGGTCAAATGTAGACTCAAGTCTACTGGTGTCCTTGATACACTTGTATCTAATTTACCAAATTTCTCAAGTATCTTTTCAACATAATGAGATTGAGAAAGTACAATACCACCAGATGTTCTGGTAATCTTAATACCTAGAATCACATCTACAAGGCCCATATTTCTCATGTCAAACTTAAAGTTTAACAATCTCTTCGTAGTTCTAATCATCTTATCATTACTATCAACAATGAGTATGTCACCAATGTATAGACACAAAATGACATAACATCTATCAATATCTTTAACATATACGCATTTGTCACACTTATTAATTATAAACCCATTTGACAACATAGAGTTGTCAAACTTCTCAATGGTTTTTTGTTATTCTTTTTATAGTGTAAAGATCTTATTACAAAGAATCTAAACCCATTTAATTTTATCTCAACCGGTAGTTGGGACCTACTTTAATTTCACATTAAAGTCACCATAAAACTATTTTTTTCCAACAAATTCCACCATAGAAATACCCTTCCAAATTGCCTAAAATCTTTTTGTGAAAAAACACAACACAAAATAACGACAAAACCATATAAATGAGTGACTCTGTAATTGATCACACACACTGCGTTTGGTTATGAGAATGTTCAACGCAAAGAGAGCTAATTTATACAAGATGAGAACAACTTTATTTGAAGTATGATCTACAAAACACGTTCGCACCATGCATTCATTCATGACATAAAATGCACAAACCATGTTTATCAATCTGATATTGATTTTTCTCCTTCACTTTTTTCAACAACCACCACCCATCGTCAACATATGCAACTATTTGAATTTATAGTTCACTATTTATGTATTAACTTTACAACCATTTGCTTGCATGTGAATATTGAGAATAATAAATAAGAAAATATCAAGTATATTTTAATATTAAAATACACAAACTTAAAATTATTATCATATGTTCGCCCAGTAGTCATAAATTACAATTCATATACGGTAGGCACAAATCATACTTACACCATGAGGATCTTAATCCCACGAGGATCACCTTCTTGTCATATATATATGAGAGGGAAGATTTGCATGACAGTACGGCCGAGCTGAGGCGACGTCAGACTTAACGGAATGCACGGCGCCGAGCTAACTCTGTTGATGCGACTGTCTTGCACGGTCGGAGGCAATGACCGGGCAAGCGCGACCGGCCCTAGCCGAGCTGTGACTTGTATGTACCGGACGGAGCTCGAAGTGGCGATTGGTAACCGAGCTGTTGGATGATCCGGGTTGAGCTAAGGGTGCAGCAAGGCCGGCATGCCTCTGACCGGCCGGCCGAGATGAACGGCTCGTGTGACCGAGAATTGAGATGGAATGGTTGGAGGCCGGCATACCTCGCAACCGGTTGGTCCTGATGAGCCGGTCTGGAGTAGCTCGGCCGGAGTGGTCTGGCTTTCACCACCCAAATGGCGTCATTACCCTATTGATTCCTTGGTAGACCCACCACAAAATCCATCGTGACATGCTCTCACTTTCACTCGGCTATAGGCAAGGGTTACAACAAACCCATTGGTCTCTAGTGCTCGGCCTTCACTTGTTGACAAGTGAGGCACTTCGACACAAACACATCTATATCCTTTTTCATCCCCACCAAAACTGACGACTAAGATCATGATACATCTTTGTGCCTCCGGGATGCACCGCAAGGCGTGAATGGTGAAACTCTCGGAGTACTTCCTCTTGGCAAGACTCCGGGGCGAAAAGACGGTCAAGGTATCTAACACTTGAGTCAGAATACACGTTCATGCCCTTTTCTACATTTCCACTAGAGATCTTCTCCCGGAGGATTTCTACCTCAAGGTCACCCCTCTGTGCTTCTATAACTCGGTTCACAAGTGTAGGTTGTGCAACTACCAAAAACAAGGCTGCAGACTCAACGGACTCGCCAAGATGTAGGTCAAACTCACCAATAACACCCAACATCTCCCATTCCTGAATGACAATACTAGCTACACTGTGAATGAATTTCTTACTTAAGGCATCGGTCAGAACATTGGCCTTCCCTGGATAATAATGCAACTTAAAGTCATAATCTTTTATGAACTCCATTCACCTCATCTGCCTCAGATTCAAGTCTTTTTGTGTAAACAGATATTTCAGACTCTTGTGATTAGAAAATACTTCAAACTTCTCACCATACAAATAATGTCTCCAAATTTTCAAGGCAAATAATTGCTAACTCTAGCTCATGAGTAGGATAGTTCCTCTCATGTGTTTTCAACTGTTAGCTACTACCTTTCCCTTTTGCATCAAAACACAACCCAAACCTTCCCGTGAAGCATCACAATACACATAATAGCCCAAATCCCTCTCCAGAATATTCAACACTGGAGCAATGGTAAGTCTAATCTTAAGCTCTTGAAATGATTTCTCACAAGTCTCACTTCACACAAATTTGACTTATTTCCTCGTCAGTCTAGTCAATAGTGAGGCTAATCTAGAGAAATCCTTCACAAACCGACGGTAATACCCTGCCAATCCCAAGAAACTACGGGTCTCAAACGCATTCTTAGGTTGTTCCCAATCTTGTACTGCTTCTATCTTGGATGAATCTATAGTCACCCATCTCCCGGATACCACATGGCCTAAGAACTTTACTTCTCTCAACCAGAATTCACACTTCCTGAACTTAGCATATAGTTTGTGGGCTCTAAGAAACTCGAGCATAACTCGTAAGTGTTCATCGTGTTTTTCCATGGAGGGTGAGTAAATCAGAATGCCATTAATAAAGATCACTACAAAACGATCTAGGAACTCGCAAAAGATTCGATTCATCAAATCCATAAATGTGGCGGGTGCATTGGTTAGCCGAAAATGCATCACTAGGAACTCATAATGGCCATACTGCGTACGGAATACCGTCTTCTGGATATCTTCCTCCCTTACCTTCAACTGGTGATAACCCGATCTCAGGTCTATCTTAAAGAAACAGCAAGATCCATTCAACTAATCAAACAAATCATCTATATGAGGCATTGGATACTTGTTCTTAACAGTTACCCTGTTTAACTTCCGGTAATCAATACAAAGTTGTAAGGCGCCATCATTTTTCTTAGCAAAGAGAGTCGGTGCTCCCCAAGGCGACGTACTAGGGCAGATGAACCCTTGTTTAACAATTCCTGGAGTTGAATCTTCACCTCACTCAACTCAATGGGTGCAAATCTATACGGTGCCATAGAGATCGAAGCCGTGCCATGCACTAAATCAATTGAGAACTTAATCTCACAGAGATGAGGTAAACTAGTGAGATCCTCAGGAAAAACGTCCGGGTATTCACAAACTACCCTCGACAAATCAACTTGGATTTCGTCACACTCACTACCCAAGAAGGTCGCAAGAAGACAACTAAGCTCACTCCGACCACGCGAATCATGCACTGGTGATGAAGCTCTATCGACTTTATCCCCCATGAAGCAAAACAATCACCGCTCAACATACATATAATAACTCTCTAACGGTAACAATCTACGACAGCCCAATACGATAACAACCAGTCTATACCCAATATAGCATCAAAACTCGACATGTCAATCAACACAAATGTAAAAAGAAGTCAGCGACCAACAACCTCTATGTCATAACCCCGACACCCCTATTCCCAAATAATCTCGCCACCAATAGGTGACTCTACACTGAGCGGACATGTTAACCGAGCCAACTCTAACCCCAATGCTGATGCAAATGTAGACGAGATGAATGAATGGGATGCACCCGTATCAATTAACACATTGGCAATAGAATTGCATAACAAAAAAGTACCTCTCGCAACTGAAGGTGCTAGCACTAAGTCTAGCGTGGTAACAGCATACATACGCACTGTAGGTCTCTACTTTACCTGCTCACCCCTTAGAGTATAAGTCTGATGCATTGATTGAAAGGAAGAGGCTCCCTGATTGGCACTCGAGGCCTATGCAGACTGTGGAGGTTGGTGGCTCTGTGTCTGCCTCAAACCAGATGCACCAATTGTGCCATCTAACTGAAGACAAAACCACTTCATATGCCCTAACTGCCCACACTGATAATAAGTAGACGACTGCCCTCTCCCCTGACTCTGGCTCTAAAAAGGAGTCGCAGGTGGTGCAGACTGTTGCCCTCCTCCTCTTTGCAGGCAAACTGGAGACTTGTGACCCAACTGGCCACACTTGTAACAAGAGAAACCTCCCAGATTACCTCTCCCTGAACCCGAACTCGGCACAGGGAAAATGGATCTAGACTGTGCAGCCTAGGACTGCTATGAAATAGGACCTCTCTATCTCTTATTGTCTCAACTCTTCCCCTAAACCTCCTGACTCCTTCAGGAGCCCCTCATCTGCTCCTCCTTTGCCTGAACTATGGTCTCAAGATAAGTCGCCGCCTCCACAAGGCATTCGTAGTCCCTAATCATCAACCCAACTACTTTGAAAAGAAGCCCGATCCTCAGTCTCTTCTCGAACTCGATACAATGGCGTTCCTCTGTCGCCACGAGTTCCGGTGCAAATCTAGAGAGGCTTGTGAAAGCTGCATCAAACTTGGCTACCAGCAAACTAAGCTGCTTGAGCTTCAAAAACTAGTCGCTCAATTTCTCCCTAGCAGTGAGAGGCAAGAACTTGTCTTGGAAGGCGTTGACAAAGGCCTCCCAAGTCACCCTAACGCGCCCACACGCATACTTCCACCATTGATCCGCATCTCCCTTCAGCTAGAAGGATGCCAAGGTCACTCTTAACCTATTGTCCTCGATGCCAAGCATCTCGAATGTCTTCACTATCTTTTCTAGCCACTCATCCGCCTTTAGTGGCTCCTTAGAGTCACCCAAAAACTCGTCCGGATTCGACCGAAAGAACTCCCTCTTCAAGAAGGACGACCCTGCTTCAGCAACTTGGGCCTGGACTTGATTCTCAGCCCTGAGAATGTCTAAGGATTCCCGCAAAACTCTAGTCATCTCTCGGGCCGAAGTGCCCATGGCCTACTAACCAATGGGTTCAGCCACATTGGCTTGTCCAACCCCTTCTTTTTATGCCAGAATCTCATCCGGTAAGGGCATCTCATGTCTTCTAGGCCTGCGATGCCTACCACGACCACATCCTGACATCTTAATGAAAGTAACAAAAGAGATTAGTACATTTACAAATGTGCCGACGCTAACTCACTCGCATCCTAATCCGGTGGACAATAGTAATTCACTCCACATAAGCACATAATTATATAAACACATACGAATTTCCTTCTAAGAAAATGGTTGTCTCGCAGCATTGCCAGAGTTCTAATTAGAAACAATAGTGATCAAGTGCTCTTCTAATAGGACTTTTAGAAACTCGTAGACCTAATCAATATCTTATGAATTAAATCTCATACCCATATAATCAAATAAGGTTGTTATCATATAGCATTACAAACATACAAATATCTCTATCAAGCGACATAACCCATCATGGTAAGAATCATTTCTCACATACCTAAAGTATTCAAACCCAGTATGCTCTGATATTAAGTTGTAATACCTCGAAATAATTACAATAGTTGATCCACAATATTAATAAACGACACTACGATAAAGTAATTATCTTCTATCAAATCCAATTAAGTTTACAAAAAGGGTACATATGCGGTATACATTCATAATGCCTATATGTTGTGAACAAAAGAAAAAGAATGGAAGTTAAATAGATAAGAAATGCCCTAAAGGCTTACAACTTTCCAAGATAGTTCATGGTTATAATAAAAGTGGACTTTAGGTCTAATACATTTAAAGCCCTTGGCTATACAAAATAAAAAGGAAACAGTAAATGTACAAAAGAAGCTCTCGCTCCATGTCCTCCCAAGCTATTGTCTTGGCGGAGGCATATCATCAGCACCTGAAATGTTTTTCTCACATAGGGTGAGCCAAAACTCAGTAGAAATAGTCGAACACAATATATGAATCTTAACAAAAAGCTATAAGGTGAATGCATATGCCATATTCTTGCCAAAACATATTTATATATCTTTTCAAAACTATGCAATGCCAAGTTAATATCTTGATTCACAAATCGTTTTCATTACGACAAAAAATAGGGCGGTGATTCACACTGTGAAAATTTCAGAACAATATAACCTTTTTCATAAATTTCGTCCGAAGGAAACCGTAAACTGGGACCCATGTAAATATAGGTTATACAAGCAATACTATTGCCATTTCACGAAAATTACGTCTGGATTAGAACCCATGTATACGCGCAATTTTTTGGACTTTCACCCTGGACACACAAGCCAACTTATTTGATGTAACAACAATCTCTTCTCAGATTCACCCATATCCTCAAAACGATAGCATTTCCAATGTATAAACATGCAATAATGCCCAATGTAAATGAATAAGAAAAAAGTTTCAATTCTCTTGATTCACATGTAATTTCTACAACAATCATAGCTATCCTTCACCGATAGCCTAAAACAAATATCTCTAAACAGATATACAATCATCAACAAATATAAACTCTCCATATTTTCAACAGGTGAGTGACAATACATATCTAACTCCATCATCCATATCAATATCCATTCAATTCCAAAATTCTAACATTAATTCCATTTATTTATACAAAAATCAACCTTTGAGCCATTTGGGGCAAAACCTCATTTTTTTTCCAAAACATATTCCGACTATTTAAATCAATAATTTTATCACATTCAACCTCATTTCCATTCCCACAAGCATTTTCAATACATCAATTTAAAAACTCCTCTTTTGATTTTAAACCAAAATCCTCCAAAATCATGAGATTGTTTTATAAAAACAAATAGTTAAGTTAAAAATCACAAAAGAGTGTAGAGGATCTCTACCTCGAGCTTAGAAGATGAGAGAAAGAGAGAAGAAACATCAACATTGCCGAAGCCCAACTATGTTCGGATGAAAATGAAGCTCTAAGTGAGCTTTACCTTCTTCTCAAAGGAAATACGTAGAGAAATCAATGAATCTAAGCGTTTTAGAAGAGGGAAGGTGAGTTTTAGAGAGAGAGAGAGTGTGTAGATCTAGGGTTTTTCGAAAGTTCAGAGAGAGAGTGAAGTGAAAAAGTGATGTAAAAAGTGACTTTTACGGACTGACATACATGCAGTCCACTCGAGTGCAAGAAGTGATACTCTGGCGTAAGACACAAAAGATGTTACCGCTCGAGCGCATGAAGTTGACTCTCGAGCGTGAAATACAAACTACTAGTACTTTTACAGACAGAAGACCAATGCTCGAGCGCAATAAGGGTCGCTCGAACTGAGACTGCTTGAGCACAAGAAGTTTCGTTCAAGCGTAGAATACCACTTGTCAGTACTTTTACAGACTTGCAAAAGTACTAAGAGTTCAAAGACCGCTTGAGCTCAAGAAGTGACGCTCGAGCGTAAGAGTAAAATTCTGGATAACAAAAGTTTTAAAAAACAAGCTATCAACCCATTTCAAACGCAACCAATACAACCCAGTAGCCCAACTCAAGAAGAAATAATGGAAAACAAGGCAAGAACAACTATGTAAGGAAAAGAAATCTAAATCCAAAAGTCAAACGGGTCGAGTTTAAACCAAAAACGCTATACATAAATTGAAGAGGCGCAATTCTATTATTGTATTTTTTTGGTAATGTGTATGTATTTTTAGATTTTATTAATGAGTATTTTAATATTGAGTAAGAAAATTTAAAAAGATTGTGTATTCTTTACCATACATATTTTTTTAAATAGTGGTACAACCATCTCAACTTTCTTTAACAATTCTCTTAGGACAACGTTTATATTTGTTCCAACAAAACTAGTTATCCAGAAATTTTATCATAAAACTTAGAATGTAAAGGTTAGGTTAAGATTGAATTGGTAAATTGTGGGAGTCACATATAAAATAAATTAGATCACACATTGATATTTTTGATTAAAATTCTCAAATAATTCAAGGTATATAGTATTACTCATGTTTTTTAAATATTTGTCTTGAAAATCTCTAGTCTCTTCCCTGTTTATTCTTTCAATTTTTAATTTAGTTTTGAAATTTTAAAATCACTAGAGGATGACAATTTTTACAATATATTAATCTTAGAGTTTTTAAAACATGATAATTTCATTATATTTATAATTTAGATGTAATGAATTAAAATTTTTATTTTTTTTTTTAATTTTATAAATAGGGGAATAGATTAAATGTCAAAAAGTGTCATGTTGAAATTTTTTCTTAAGTCCGTTTTTACACAAATCTCTGTGATGCTATCCATGTTAAACCATCTAATTTTGCATTTATTTTTTGGATAGTTCATGGTGTCCGGCTTAGTTTACGTACACCTTGATTAATCCATGTGTCAAACCATCTATTTAAACCCCATTGACTATGTTTTGAACTTTAGCCACCTACCTAAATTGCTATTGCAAAATTATTGTGAAAATAATTATTAGAGAGAATTTCAGTTCCTCACTTTGGTTTGGAGCTTCACAACCAGTATTATTTTCATTCCAAACATAGTAATTGGTATTGTCACTCTCCGTTAAGGTTAGACATGGGTAGTGCCAGGTTTATGAACGCCTCTTCATATTCAGAGTTCAACTCTGTTTCTGTTTTTTTTCTTGGTTGCAACTTTTCCTCTTCTACAATGTGGAAGGCAATTCCACGCAACCACACTGTGGAAGGCAATTCTACGCTGCAGTAGCCAAACAGAAATACGATGGAACGTCAAAGAAGAAAAGAGCCAAAAGTCACAGAAACTTTTGAAATAGACTAATTTGAAAAGGATAAAGGTGAAAAAAGAGACAGAATGATTCTAATATGGAAAATTATAAAATACCATACTCCTTAATCAATCATCAATCATTATATCCTCTCATATTCTTCAATCATCCAACACAACACCGCACCTAGCCATATTCTTCATCAATCATAATACTATAGAATACCCCATGTTCATATTCTAGAACTACTCAACAATCACCTAATTTGGCAGCTCAATTGATGGGATGCATCGTTTTAGGGAAAATGATAGTTGCAAGCCAATGGTGTGTTGCAACATGGTGAGGGAGTAAAAAAGGCATCACTTGAAAGGACAAATATTAAGGAGGCATCTTCAAACGACTCAAAAACATTTGAAGTCCAAGCAAACGCTTGGATGCTCGGTTATAACATTCGAAGTGCAAACAAAGGCTCGAATGATTAGATATGATTAGATATGACGCATCACAAAAACTACAATAGTGGCTTAGAAACAAAAGTTCAAAATTCCTCGAAAAGGGTTTGGGCAGAAACATCCAGCCAAAACAATAGGCTAAAGTAACTCCCAAAATTCCCTCTCGTCGAGCAAATGGCAAGTCGGAGTTGGAGGGCATTTATGGGATGTAATTGAGCGCAGCCAAGCTGCTCGATCGAGCTAGTAGGGCTAGTGACCGAAAAAGTCACGCGGCCAAATGACCAAACAATGCATTCGGTTAAGCATACAAACAAGTATGCTAGTTGAACGGCCAAACCCACGCGAGGGGCGGACTAAGTCAAAGTTGAGCCCACAAATGTGGGTTTATAGTCATCGCTTCTAAGAAAATCACCGGATAAAGGACATTGGCAAGTGGTTATGAAAAACTCTCAACTATGTGTGTTGCGGTTCGGTACAATTTGTGAAAAAAATTAAAACCAAACTATGGATAATAGATTGACAAATTTGATATCCCCAACCAAATCGTTGTTTGGGAGGTTTGGCGGTTTCAACCTATTAATTAATTGAAGAATAATCTTAAATAATTATCAAATATTTGTATAATATATAATACTAATTTACATAATATTTTTCATATATATAATACTAATTGATTTTACATAATATGTTTTGTATATGTAACACTAATTTGCACTAAATTTCACATCTCAGATTTCTCTCACACTAATTTTTACTTTAATATTTCATTGAAAGTATTATATATATATATAATAATTATGGCGGGGTGGAACGATTTTGAAGGCGAAATAAAAATTTTAAATAGTGGATCAAATCAACCCTTGGTTAGCGGGCGGATCAACGCAAATTAATTTTTTTAGCTAATTAGATGATGTTTTGCACAGACGTAGTCTCTAACGGCTAATTCAACTAATACAAGAAGGGAATTCATGCTGTTAGTTTAAGAGTTTGCACCAATAATCTACTAACTTAAGTATCATAATGCCCCCGATTGAATACACTAGTCGGCAAGGACACACTTCGACTAGTGTGACAGATTTTTCCCCCACACATACACCTTCAACATTTTCTTCCATATGATTTTCTTCTTCTTCTTCTTTTTATTTTTTGCAAACTTTTATTCAACCTGTTCATTTTGAATTCATCTAAATCTTGTAACGTATATTTCATTAGATGAAGATTGCCTCAAATTTGAAAAACAAATTTAAGTTTTGTCCATGCCCAACCTGGAGATTTTATACCTACCAAATGCTTCAAAAGTTATATATATATATATATATATATTGCCTTCTTCAATATCTTTAATGTTTTTTTTTAAGGGGAATCCTTTTTAAGGTCCCTGATATTAAGATTTTATAAGATAAATGGTATACAATATTTTTATAATAGTTAAGGTCTCTCAACATTTCTACTGACAAAATTTGACTCAGAGAAATTTTACCCGACTCAAAATTTTTTTGCCTCGACTCAAAAAAATTTCACTGATTTCACAGAGAAATTTCAAAATTTCTCTGTGATTATACTAGAGAAATTATGAAATTTCTTTGAGTTGGGGCTGAAATTTCTCTGAGTCGGGTAAAATTTCTTTGAGTTTGACAAAATTTCTCTGAGTCTAATTTTCTCTGTGAAATTGTTGAGAGACTTTAACTAATAAAAAAATTATCGTGGACCTCTCCTACTACACAAAGTTAGAGAGGGATGTTTCATTAATTTTTCCTGTTTTTAATTAATTTTTCTCTTTTTCTTATTTATGTCTCTGAGGACTTCTAATACCATAAACCATAAATGGTATACTTATGTGAGTTTTGACATTCAAAAATTGAAAATTTAATATGCAATGAATCAATAAAAAGTCATTTTTTTTCTTTCTCCAGGGTTGCTAGACACAAAATATGGTCATTTCCCACCCCCCCCCCCCCCCCCCCCCCCCCCTTCCCCTTTTTTTTTCCATCCCAAACCTTTCTTCTCTAGGTGTTGCTGCCTTTTTATTTCACACTCAATATATGGTCAGAAACACTCTAATACCATGTTGTCTTAATTTCCATATGCTCAGATTTTTATTGTTTAATTTTTGTGACAAGAATTTTTGTTGGGCGGCTTTATACTCTTACGGGCCTTACTTTCCTCATTGTTTCACTTGGGCTTTACATTTTCACATCCTCTTATTTAGGAGCTTTCTCTTTTACACTCACTGATGACCCACTTAAACATCTCAAGGTTCTTGACTCACGTGAAATTCTATTTCCACTTTAATAACAAACTTTCCATATGATATTGAACTAAATTAATTATTTTGAATTTTTCATGTTATCATTGTTGAGTGATCACATGAGTTAAAACTGAGGGGTACTTACCAATTAGTCCTATTAACTAGACGTATTTACCTACATGTCCTAACTAATAAATTTAACACTATAAAAATAAGAGAGTGATAAATTTATCACTAAAAATTTATTCATAAAAACAAAGAGACTGATAAATTTATCACTATAAATTTATTCATAAAAATAAAAGATTGATAAATTTATCTTTATCACTTAATAAATTTATCAATAGGACTTAATGGGTAATAAGTCTTCAAAGTAGGACCTATTGGGTAATAAGTCTCCAAAATAGGACCTATTGGTAGTTTACCCTAAAACTGACCCTCTCCAATGTTGCAGCGGCTAACATGGATAGCCTTGAGATATGCTAGTGCACCACGAGCTCGGCAGCCAAAGACCAGCGAAATTATAAACAATTCATATGGTGAGAACTACTACAAGGATAGGATTAACACTCTCCTGTTGGTGGCAACAATTATTATCACTGTGACCTTTGCGGCTGGTATCACTGTTCCAGGTGGATATGACGACTCTAAAACTCACAAGGGCATGGCACTTATGGTAAAAAAGTCTGCATTTCAAGTATTCGTGATCGCTAATGCTGTAGCTATGTATAGTTCCATTATTGTTGCTGTTTTGCTCATATGGGCACAGTTGGGAGATCGTAATCTCGTTCTTGTTTCCTTGAAATTGGCTTCGCCATTGTTCGGAGGAGCTCTTATGATGCTCGCAATATCATTTATGACAGGTGTTTATCTAGTGGTGAGCAACCTTAATTGGCTTTCTCATGTTATTTTGATCATGGGCTTAATCTTTGTCCTTGCCCTTTCCACGCTGTTGATTCTACTCTTTCTACCAAATTCCTTGAACCATCGCATGCTACGCTACATCTTCTACTATCCATTTTCTCTTTTGCTATTAATCAGCAAAAAGTGGTGTTGATGTCTGGTCTGTTGGTATTGGAAACTCTCTTTTAATATTTTCAAACAAAAAAAAGTATGTAAAATTATTGTAACAACCACATCATTCCTTTTGGCACTCCATTAGAGATATGTGGATTTCGTGTGTCTCTTTTTTTCTTTTTTTTTTATTTATAATGAAACTGATTATGTATTTATTTCAAATATATATGTATTGAAAGTTTATTTGATATACCGTCTACATTTTGTGCTAGAACTATTTGCAGAATTGTGTTGTGTCCGATTTTGTTCAAACACTCAACAGAATGTGTAAACAACACACACTTATGACTGATAAAAAATAGCACGATATATACATTTGGGTGGGGAGATTACATGTTTTTGGGTATAGAACTTGATATTTTGCACCAATTATATGTATTATTCACAATTGATATCGCAACGGAACATGAATTACCTCAAATCGTATTATTTAAGCATTCAATTTTATGGCCAAAAATCTAATAAATTTTTTTCTGGATAAGAGGGATTTCTGATTTTGAACAGATAGGTAGGACCTTATCGTGCTAACTTCCCTCAAATAATTACCACTAACAAATAACTAGTAGTCAACTTTATCTAAATTACCCTAATTTTGACTGTAAATAAAAACATATAAGTAATATAATTTGGAGTACTATTCAGCTTGTTTGATTTTAGTTTTCAGAAAACACTTTTTAGAAAATTCTATTTTTTTGATTTTCCTTATTTTTTTTGTTTTCAATGAATTTTTTAAAATATTTTAAGAATTTTTTTTTTAATTTTTAGACACACCTAACATAAACACACTTAAAAAGTATAATATTTGTGAAAAAAATCTT